>JAOTQM010000669.1:35000-95000 GCA_026939265.1 Oreonectes daqikongensis
CTTTTCATAAACAATATTTATAGTTTCATAATAACATTTGGGTTTCATAAAACTACAAACAAGTGTTAACCACTTCTCTAATGTGTGCGTGTCTGTGTGTGTTTGTGTGCAGTGTTATATGTTCCACATGTATGTTGGTGTTCGGGCTGGCGGTGGGATCGGTGATCAGATCGAGGATCCGGCCGGAGACGAGTACGAGATCTATCGCATCATCTTCGACATCACCTTCTTCTTCTTCGTCATAGTCATCCTCCTGGCCATCATACAAGGTGTGTGTGTGTGTGTGTGCGTGCGTGCGTGCGTGCGTGTGTGTGACTTTATGAACAACGTCATGTATGACTCTGTGTTTCAGGTCTTATTATTGATGCTTTTGGTGAGTTAAGAGACCAACAAGAGCAGGTGAAAGAAGACATGGAGGTGAGACCACCAGACAGTCAGTTAAAATCACAACTAACCTTTAATAAAACCTGTTACTGTATTGTTATATCAAGCAGCGAGAAATCATGTTATATTAACAAATATATGAGACTTTAGAGAATTATAGATATTGAGTTGTGATATGAACATATTAAAGGTGATTTGATTCTGGGGACTTCAGTCATTAAAACAAGATGTTTTTAATAAATCAGTGTTGTGTCATTATGGTTCATGTAACAATGAAAATATATATAAATAAACTTGAGATGAGATGTGTCTCAAAAAATAGAATTAATGTAAATTCTCTTCATCTTTATCATCATATTTAATCGGAACTATATTTAATATTGTTTAATCACTGTTGTGGTTCAACTTGATTTATAAAAAAATAAATAAATAACCCTTTCAGTTTTATTTATGCTAAGTAGGATGTCTTTGTATGAGATTTTAATGTGAAATATGAGCTTGACATTTGTTATTAAAATCCAAACATTATAATGTTCTAATGAAATCTTTATCTCTCTCCTCACAGACTAAATGTTTCATCTGTGGAATTGGAAATGATTATTTTGACACAGTTCCACACGGCTTTGAAACGCACACTTTACAGGAACACAACCTGGCCAACTACCTGTGAGTCCTGCATGAGCCCATCTCACATCTCACAGCGCTTTGTGATTTAGCTTTTTCATATTTGACTAAATCTGCTTTATTCACCTGTGAGATTGAGCTCAAACAGTGAGTTTATATGAGGCTGTCAGCTGATGCAGATGTGTTTTCATGTGATTGTGTGTCTGTCTGTTTCCAGATTTTTCTTTATGTATCTCATCAACAAAGATGAAACAGAGCACACGGGCCAGGTGACTCTCTCTCTCTCTCTCTCTCTCTCTCTCCTCTCTCTCGTCTCTCTCTCTCTCTCCTCTCTCTCTCTTCTCTCTCTCTCTCTCTCTCTCTCTCTCTCTCTCTCTCTCTCTCTCTCGATCTCTCTCTCTCTCCTCCTCTCTCTCTCTCTCTCCTCTCTCCTCTCTCTCTCTCTCTCTCATCCTCTCTCTCCTCTCACGTCTCTCTCTCTCGAGAAATCTCTCTCTCTCTCTCTCTCTCTCTCTCTCCTCCTCTCTCTCTCTCTCTCTCTCTCTCTCTCTCTCTCTCTCTTTTCTCTCTCTATTAGAGATGTTTTGTGTTAGTTCTGCTGTTGACCTCAGATTCACGTTTCTCTTACAGGAGTCATACGTTTGGAAAATGTACCAGGAACGCTGTTGGGAATTCTTTCCTGCTGGCGACTGTTTCCGCAAACAATACGAGGACCAGCTGAATTAAAACACACACACACACACACACACACACACACACAAACACTCGAGGACGGCTGTGTTTCACAGTGTTTCTCTGTCAGCTGCAGTGATCCTGTGGTTGAGCAGCGATGTGAGTGAGAAAATTCAACGCTTCTTCATTTCATTTCTTCAATATACAAAGACTTTATGAAGAGGAGGGGAACAGATGAAGGACACAGATGATGATGATGATGATGATGATGATGATGATGATGATGATGATGGCCTGGCTGTGGGGCCAAATGCTGAATGTTTCTTGTGATGGGGATTCAGTGCCTTACCATGAGAAAGAGGAGCTATGCAAGACGACGATAAAGACACCCTGGACGAGAGAGAGAGAGAGAGAGAGAGAGCGTGTACCCCTCAGGACTAATGTTGGCTACATACAGTATTCTCCTCTACTGTTCTCTTTATTTCTTTGTTTCGGTTTCTTTTGGTAATGCACCCGAGTAACGGTCGACTTACTCTTTATATTCAAGCTCTAGAAAACTATTCTCGAAAAACGTTTCATTGCATGTTTATTATGCAAGTTTAAGGAAAGCATTTGAAAACGTACGCAAGCTGATCCATATCACACCTGCAGTTTTATAGGTTAAAGAACATTTAAGATAACGCTATACTATTAAAGTATATGGTGGGCTTTTCTCCTCTGTCATTAGCCAAGAACGGGACGGTCCGCCTGCGCTGGGACAAAACCTCTCCACCGTAGATTTAGTTTGACGCAGAAGCAATATTCATTCAGTCTGTACGCTACACCCTACAGATGCTTTCTATCACTGCAGAACATCAAGACGATTTCCATCCTCCTGGAAACCACTGCACTTTCTTTCATAGCCATGACAAAGACGAGATGCTTTTCTTATTTCTTCTACAAACAATGTGAAGTCATCGCAATAACAACAAATGGGCTAAAAAACCAGCCGTAACTATGTGAGAGAAATTTTACTCATGTAAAGAATTTTGATAACAAAAGAAAACCTCATAGGAGAATAATCTGTGTACCGTGTAAAGTTGTGAGCATATAACTGTGTGTGATCTATAAAGGGAACTCAAAGACATGCATGATTTTGAAAAATAAAAGGATTATTTATTCATGCGTGTTGGTGTCTTCACGTCGACAGAAATCAGTTTTTCATTTGTTTCTGTAACACGTGAGGCTGTGAGGGAGTGAAGGGTCCGTGTGTGTTCTTAACTTCAACTTCAAGATAAAGGTTTTACACACAAGAACCAAACCTGGTTTCCCAGAGAATCACTTTCCTTTTCATAGTCTAAAGAACCCCATTCTGCTACAAAGAACGCTTCTTCTGTTAAAATGAATTCAAGTTAAAGAAAAATTCAAGAAAAGACTGAAACATAAACAAAAGCAGAAAATCATAATTGTTTATATACACATTCTATTTAATATCTTGTGAAAGTTGTGACAGAGCAAACACGCGAGTGTTTTATGTTTAATGAAAGAGATTGATTCATTTCACACAGCACAGAATGTGTGAATGATCTTCTCAGTCGTCCTGACTGTCCGCTGTAGTTTATTCAGGTCTGGTTTGGTAGTTGAACTGAACCAGGTTGAGCTTCTTCAGGAAATACAGTCTCTGCTGGGCCTTTTTCATAATGGAGTCAATGTGATTGATTCATTCAGGTCCTGAGAGATGCTGATGCCCAGGAACCTGAATGACTATAATAATAATAATAATTCTGACAGTTTAGACGTTTATGGTTTTATCATCTGACCATCAGATGTAGTGAAGGACAAATGTGTCGGCGCTGATGTCTGTCTGACTTCATCTGTGATGTGAGACGGTCAGAGCGACAGCTTCTTTAATTACTGACACCACATCACTGATCTCTGACCTGCTGCTACAGTCTGACTCGAGGACACGCACACACACGCACGCACGCACACACGCACGCACAATGAAATTGAGCATTTGTAAATCTATTTCATAATTTAGCTCGCAACACATTTATGTCCATATATGCCATGATCATTTACAGCTATATAATGTGTGTCTGTAATGTGATGATGTGTTTCAGGAAATCAATACTGGATTCTGTTTCATGTGTAAATGATCTGAGCATCTTCACACTCTCTTCAAATCTAAAAGAGGATAATTGTGTGTTTGAAGAGTGCAGTAAATACTCATGAATCTCATATGTTTCTCACACAGAACACCTGCTGTATGATATTATACTGACTGTTGTTTCTGAAGAGATGAACATCTGATCTGCATACAGTAGTGTGACATACACAAGACCTGATATCAGATCAGAAGAAATTATGTTTATCTGAAAATGTCACAATTCAGAAAGGTTTGTGTGTCAGGCTTTGGAGGTAGAAGCTATAACAATAATAGAAGTCTATGACAGATGGCAACAAATGTAATGTGTGTGTGTGCGTGCGCGTGCGTGTGCGTGTGTGTGTGTGTGATATTGATGAGTTTGTGTCAGTAATCAGTATGTGGCTCATTGTGTAACAGAGAAGCATCTGAAGATCATCTGTTGAGCAGCACAGAAGCCGCATGTGAAGGAGCTGAGAGGACACGGGGCAAGTTGTCACACATCTCAGATTTTACTGTTTCATCTGCACTAGTGAATCATCAGCAAAACTGTAAAATGTGCTTGAAAAAACAAGTTTATCAAAAATACATTTCCATCCTGCACACACGAGCTTCTGATGAAACTTGCATGTGGTGAAGAGATTTCAGGTCGGCCGTGAACCGTGACACAAGTCATGGAGACTTGAATATTAACACAGTCCCAGCAAATGAAGAAACGTCTGTGTCCATATTTGGCTGTTTTCTCACTGTTGCTCTGTCCTGACATCAGACGAAGCGTTTGCTCTTCATCACGAGTCTAAATAAGGGCGAAGAAACAATAGAAGATGTGATGCTTCAGATGAAATACAAGTTCATTTACTCACAGCTTTACTGTTAATTCTTATAAATGCATTTCTTCATTTCATGTAATGCCGAGTGACATAGTGTCCATGAACAGGAATGAATAGATTCCAAATGTTGTGCCATAAATTGCCTTGAGACATGGGGTTGAAAAGTGATCCTTAGTTGTTGTTTTGATAGAAATGTAATGTTGACAGAGGTTTATATGTGATGTTGTGAGTAAACAGAGATGCAGTGATGGTCTGTAGATTCTCTCGTTTCACATGAAAATTACTTACATATCTGGATAAGTTTGATTGACGGCTCTTAGTGAACTTGATCTTATATTGTGACCCTGGATGACAAAACCAGTCTTAAGTAGCACAAGAACATTTGCTGTAAAGTCAAAAATATATCGTATGGGTTCAAATTAAAAATGTTCTTTTATGCCAAAAATCATTAGGATATGAAGTAAAGATCATGTTTCATAAAGATATTTTGTACATTTCCTACCGAATCAAAACTTTCTTTTTGTGAGTAATATACTATGCTAACAACTTTAAAGGCCATTTTCTCAATATTTAGATTTTTTTGCACCCTCAGATTCACCCTGAGTTTTAAATAGTTATATCTCTAACAAATATTGTCCTATCCCAATAAATGTATTATTTATTCAGCTTTTAGATGATGTAAAAATCTCAATATCCCATAAGACTATGGTGTTGTGATCCAGGGTCACATTTTAGATTAGTAACTCCTGAAATCTTTATCCATAAATCATCTGAATGATAAACTTTCATGTCATTTTAATTTCTAACTCAATCAACAATATTACAAATTTATTTAATGAATTAATGATTCAGATTTTTCATTGTACAGATGTTTCAGAAATGTCTGATGACCAAAAGTGATGTTTTTAAGATGTGTTGTGTTGTTTCCAGTGTAAACTAAAGCTCAGCTTAGAGAAGATTTGAAAGATAACACAACATTCATATCTGATGAAAGTCTACTGTACTTCACCTGAACGGCAGATATACTGTACAAATGTCTCCTGCTGACATCACTTTCATCATTACATGAATGGAGTGAAACACAAGACCGGAAATGAGTTTTGGAGAACAATGTTTTGTTATCTTTGTACGTTCCGTACTGTATAATGACATGATTAATGACTTTTGAATATCTTTCCACTACAGATGAGTTTGATGAACCATAAACATCATATACGTCAGTCGGCATGCAGTCTGCCATTTCAAGGTTTGTGTGAATGAATTTCTCTTATGTCCATATAAGAAGAAACATGTGATGTTGTGACAGACTGATGAATGACTTTCATTTCAATGTTTGTTATGATGGAGAGAAGAAATGAAGCTCAGTTCAACAGTATAGCAGCTGATCTTCTCCAGCAGTAAAGTTCATCTCAGCTCTTTATGAATGGAGTTTTCTCTGATCCTATTAAAACACAGTTTACAGGTTTACTCTGAATGACCATGATTACTGTATACGATGATATGATATCTGGATCTCAAAACATTCAGTTCTAGTCTATGTGGGTTATTGGGTTAATATGAACTGTGTGTGTGGATCCAGCGCCCTGATTCTATCTTTATTTCTGATGTCACAGACCTGTCACTATGACAACATGCATGAAAAGTTAACACACACATTTTAATATTTTATTTAAGTCCACTTAAAGGAAATGTTTACAGGGACATAAATCAAAAACAAACAATCGACTCTGATAACCCAGCTCTGCATTGGAGTTCAGAAGTGGTTGGTTTTTAATAACTTTAGTCATAAAGGCTTCCTCCAGACTATAGAGTCAAAGGTACAAGAAACTTCCAAAACAAACACCTCTTTACACTCCTCATGAATCACAATGCCTTCTGGTGTGTTAGCCGATACTTGTGAAAAGATTTCAGAGTCACTATTAGAATATTGAAACAGAACATTTTACACAAGAATGTTTATACATTGTTACTTCAGGTGGAAAGAAGCTTGATATGTCCTTTGTTATGATGTCCACTATTCTGTCGTGGCGTGCTATGTACATGCCCTTTTTAGCATAGCACGCACACGTCCTTATGGCATTTCAGACACTTTTATTCACTGAACACCAAGCTTACATATAAAATAGTAAATACAGTTTTTATTTTTAACTGCAAAGGCCCAACAATATGATGATATGTTTGAGTTTGGCTCTTCATGAAAATCCTAACATCTTCCTGTTAGCTGATGATGTCACACTCTTGTATAGTATTAGTAGTGTTGTATTCTGGACCAGTCTTGAGATCATTTGCTCTCACACTACAGATGACTCAAGACCACAACTGTGGTGATGCTTCATTATTGTGATTGATCTGTTTTACATCAATCATTTCTTTCTAATTGAATTTTCTGGTTTGGATAGTCTTGACTATAACACAACTTAGTTCAACAAGTTTTAGTATTTTGAGATTTTTTTTTTATTTGAGTTGTTGTCATGCTTATTTTTGTCTCCTGTAGATGGCGATCAGGTGTATAATTTCTCATAGAAATATACAGTATATGTCAGATACATTCAGATGCACGGACTTTTATTACTGTAAAAGCATTGAAAAGATCTTAAGACCTCAGAAGAGATTTAGGCTTAGTGGTTTCTGTCAGGAATCATCTGTTATTAGCGTCGCGTTTTGTTCTTTCTTCAGTTCTTATGAGCGTCTCGAGACACCTGCGAAAACTCTGTTCCGTCCTTTTGAAAACATGTTTAAGACGCGTTCTTCTACTACACAAACTAAAACAGATATAATCTGTAAAAATAACTAAATAAATCAAAAGTAGTCTACAGTAAGTATTGAATGCAATAAAAGCAAATAAAATACAGTAATTACAATAGGCTATATATGTTTCGTAGGCTATAGGCTAGTATATAAGGCCTATATTTTGCAGCTAGTTTGGCTGCCCTGTCTTCTTCTCCGAGTAGGGTTATAATAACCTATATAATGGAGTTTTGAATCACTCATGAAGGGTTTAATGCTGCAAAAATAATTCTCTAGTGATGTACTTAGGACATGCAAAAAGAAAGTGTTTCTCATCCTCTATTTGATTTAGATCACAGTGTCTGCAAAGTCGTTCTTCTCTCCTAATCCAGGAATTTCTCTCTCTCTCTCTCTCTCTCTCTCTCTCTCGCACACCGCGCGCATCCCTTCACACGCGCGCCGGGTATACGACGCGTGATGACGTCACTGGCACCGAGCGCTGCCGCGAGCCGCTGGTCCTCAGATGCAGGCGTTGAGGAGTGGAGTTGAGTGCTGGAGTGATGCGGGATCAGGATGAGGATGATCATGGACTCACTGATGCAGGTGCGTGATTTACATTCACTCAATAAAACAAAACTGAAATAAAACAGCGAAAATGTTTCATGCTGTGAGATGTTTTAGTTATTCAAGACTGTCACCTGTATTTATTGATGTATATTATAGTTATCGTGTAAGCTTTATTTCTGTAGTGCATAGGCTGAAGCAGATTCTTCAGTTTTGACTCATGAATCATTGTTCATATAAATGTGATATTATTATTATGACACGTAAATGAATGTCGTTATTCATGAAGGCAGGTGTTGATAAAAGAAATGTGTGTACAGTGTTTAAGTGGTTTATTAAACTGAAAGAGGTTTCAGGTTTGCCCTCATGTTGTTTGATGTTCAGTCTCTGTGGTCTTGACTTGTGTGGTTGTGGTTTTGTTGAGGTTTAGTGGTGAAATGATTCGCTGCAGGGGTTATGCTGGTTTTGGGTTTGTAAGTGTGTTTGTCTATCATCAGGATCAGGAGATGTGTGTCCATTGTCTCTCTCTCTCTCTCTCTCTCTCTCTCTCTCTCTCTCTCTCTCTCTCTCTCAATGTAAGTGTGCTTTATTGGCATGACAAAATTGTACATTGTATTGCCAAAGCATTTGCAGCTGGGCTGCATACAAATAGTGCAAATATGTATACAAACAGAGGGTAAGTAATAATAATAATAATACTACTACTATTAAATGAAAAGTGTGATATGTGTAGTGCAAGTTTAAAGTGAATAAGTAATATATAAAATTTAAAGAAAAATACAGTACACATTTTCTACAAAAGCAGAATATACATTCAAGAGAATCAAGTAATATAATGATATGTACATCATCATTCAACTCTGAAGTGTTTTGAGGTTTAATTCAGTTTGTGATATTTTAGATATATGTATGTATAGTAAATCTGTTATAAAGAAGCTCATTTGACTGTTGTTTGTTTATTTGTATCATTGAGTGACGTGTGCAGATGTTTATTTCTGATCATTAACCTCGCGCTGCATCATTTCTTATTGATGTTAATTCAGTTCCTCAAGAGATGATATGAGTTTTCTAAGTGATCTGTGTCTGTGAAACAAGACATATAAAGATGTTTATTTCTCTGTCAGGATTCACAGTCACACACATTACTGCTAATAAATGAAGAAATAATGGGATTATCTAATGCTTTTGTAAAGGAAAACTCTGCTCCAAGAATACTTTACAATACCAACATTCATAGATTCATAGGATCATGTATACAGTATTTTGCTTTTATTTGTTAAAAAAGTTTTTCTTTTCAGTTAATACGAGCCCAGCAGATATGTGAACTATATCAGTATTGTTTAAAAATCATCTCAGGGTGAGACGTGAAGAAACTGACTGATAAAAGGACAATTCTGCAAATTCAAAGCCAATGACAATAAAATAAAGCAAATATTACAAATATTATTAAGGAATGAATAAGTGATGCTAAACGTTCAAACGCTGGTGTATCTATGAACTGCAGGTGCAATAATAAGTGGTGCTTCTGCAGAATGCATAGCATCACTATTGTTATTCTACTGGCTTATTATTATAATAATAATTATTCTTGTTCTACCAATATTTCAGCACGCTACTTGAAGGGGGTTCGATAGGGGAGCAAAAAATCACCCGAAAAATCCCATTGACTTAACATTGCGCCCAATTTTGACGGGTCGTAGCTCCGAGCGAGGATTTCGTAGAAACATGCGGGTCACCACATTTGAAGAGGCTGGCAGACTCTGTAACAACTTACCTCACAATGGGGTGTAAGTTGCACCCCTGGGGCGAAATTCCCCATTGATTTATAATGGGGCAGGAAAAATATCCTTTGTTGAATATCTTCTCAGTACAACCACTTAGAGACAAGGGTCTGTGGAGAGCAACACCCAAAAAAACAAACTATTAAAAACCCTAAAACACTTGATATTGCTAAATACCTGGACCAAGTTATTGTGTATTTGTTGTATACAGTAATATTCCAGAAAGTGTTGAGTTGAGTTTGATCTGAGAGGAGAAAGCAGGTGGGACGATTATTCTCCATCATTTCATCAGTGAGCAGGAAGAACATTTGTGTCTCCGTCTATAATGACTGCAGACGGCCGTCTCATTTCTTCATCTGTAGCTTGATGAAATCTTGGAGTTTGTTGGAGAAGCACTTACTGTTCCTTGAGTCGTTCTGCTGGCTTCATGTCAGCGCTGCGGTGGGATTCTTGGCAGTGATGTGATGGTTTGTTCAGTGGCGCGTGTAGTTTGCATACATCAGTTAATATGAGCAGAGCTCTGGAGATAAAACTCAACATTAGAGAACTGAAAATGAGTTCGAGTGTTTTTATCCATTTAAAGAGATGTTTACACACAGTGTCTTTTAATAATAGACTGATGGCATTGCTGTAATCACAGCAAACAATAATGACAATACTTATTACAGCTAAAACAATACCATAAATACAGAAAATTAAGATGAATTGTTACATAGCTGACAGAATAAAAACACAGGGAACCTTTTGATCAAAACCCACATAAAAATACTGTAGTGTACTATGTTTACTGTAGTAAACTTTATTGTAGTATACTGTACTATTCTGTAGTATTAACTAGCCTATAATAAAGGGTAGTAAATACTATAGAATACTACAATGTTTACTAAGTAACCTGTATACTGTGGTAAATTGTAATGTACTGCAGTATTAACAATAGTACATATAGTAATATTTCTTTACTAAAGTGAGGTTAAAAAACACTGAAGTATCTATAGATTTTACTATACTTTATATTTACTTTATGCAGGAATATTCAAAGCAAGTATTCAAAAGTAGATACTTGTGTATTCAACTTATATTTTCCTAATATTCTTTCTTTCTTGTGTTATAAATTGACAGTATTTTGTCCTAACAAACAGGATTTGAGTGATTATTTGATGCTGGCATGTGTCAAGCCAATGAAAGGCTGCGCAATTCATATATTCAATATTTACAGTATTGTTGTCATTTGTTTCATCACACGAATGCAACTCTGGGCTAATAGATTAAGGACATGTACAGTATTAAGGATTATTTTGATTTCTTCAGGTTCTTGTCGTGAGCAGTCCGGATGTTTAAATAAACCCGTCAGCACTGCGGTAATTCAGTGTTTGGCATGAGATCTTCATTAAACTCTTTTGCTGACAGTAACAGTTGGTGTGTGTCATGGAGATGAATGATCTGCTCGTAACGTTCAGCAGAAGTTGAATGACTTCCAAAGCTTTTCATCTGTCAGTGAGACACTGATGTGTGTGATGAGAATCAGTGTCAAACAATGCCAGATGCTTTATATATATATGATATTTATATACACAACAAACAAACAAACAAACATTAGACAGACAACTGGATCCTCATACACACACCTGTATCAGATTATTCACTGTATTGTATGTCAATATTGGATCAAGCTGTGGGTTTTTTAATAAAAAGCACAATAACATTTACATTTCTCAACCAACTTTAATGGTTTCAATCTATGTTGGAGTACACAAACATTCTAACTCCAGTTATTTATTTTTACACATGTAAAGCATTGAAACGGGATGAGAAATGTTCATGTGCATTTTATTCAGAAAAGCCCGGCTGCTTATTAATCTTTTCAATATGGCGGTGCTGTGTCCCATCTCTCAACACCATGTGTATGTATGTCTGTGGTTAATATGATCCACTTCTCTGCGTACACCATGATACAAATTTAGACAAAAACACTGACGGACATCCATAGCCGTGTATTCTGTAACATATACAATTTCATAATCTTATTTGTAGTCTCAGGTTAATGACTTGTGAAGATTTGAGACTGTGTGTTCTCATGATGTCATTTCCTGCAGATCCAGAGTGATAAGACATGTTCGGCTTATCTGATGTGAGGAGGTGCAACACACAGTTTATGAACTTCTTAACCAGGTAATTCACATGAAACATGACAAATCCATTTAAAACCTCCATAAAGATCTTTTTGTTTTTCTTGAATTTATTTCTTGAATTTATTTTTTATTAAATCGACACATCTCAATTTAATTCAATTGAACCCAGGAAAAGATTTTGATCTGTCTGTAAAAAGAGGTTTCATATCTTCAGACAACAGTGAGCTGTGTTATTATCTGTATCATTAAATTCATCTACACGTTCTTTGATTATTAAGTGTTTTGTTACTGTAGTGAGCGTCTCTGTAATGTTTTTGTCCATTAAACATGTGACATTCATTTATGTGTTTACAGACAGAATTATCATCTTCTGATAACTGATCATATTTTGTCTAAATCCTTGAGATGTTTGTTCTATATTTGCTGATATAAATGAGTGTATGATGTGAAGACAGTGTGAAGATGTGTTTGATGATTCTGGCTTTAATTAGTACAGCCTGTATGAGTGATATGAGCAGTTCTTTACAGGCTGTGCTAATCTATGCCAGAATCATCAATACTGTGGATCTGAAGAAACAGCAACACAACAACTTTACTTTCAGTTCATTAGAGGAAAACACACAATCTGTGTGTGTGTGTGTGTGCGTGCGTGCGTGCGTGCGTGCGTGCGTGCGTGTGTGGGGTGGTTATGTCTATTTTGTCTAGTGGTGAAGTTTGAATCTCCTGTTATGGTCATTTATTCAGTGAGATTTCATTTGGCAAACACTCTGAGCTCAGGCAGATTACCTCAAAGTGTGTGTTAGGGGTTTTTCTGTTATTGTGAGTGTTTTATGGTTTTTTGTGGTGGATTCAGATGGCAAACACAAAGCTGTACTTTACTTTACTCCAGCGGTCGGGCGGTGAAATGAATGTGAGAGATGAGTTCAGCTCAAGCAATGAAGCCTGACCTTAAATCCACAGTGATGGGGGTCAATTCAAGTATGGCATGTTCACCACAGCAGGTGGATTTAAATACAGTCATGTTATGATTTTCATCTGTATATGTAAATGATGTTTATATTTATAATGTCTTCTTCACAATGTGAGTGCTTTCAGTCTGATGCTTTATTTTCTCTGAAAAGGAATACTGTCATGAACTGGTTCCTCTATATGTCAGTGTGATGTGAATAAAACCTCAAAAGTAAAACCAGTTTATTTACAGCCACTCATCCACAGCTCTCTAGCTCTCTCTGTGCGTGCGTGCATGCGTGAGAGAGAGAGAGAGACAAAGTGAGCTGTTTTCATGACTGAAGAATGATTTACATTTGTATTTTGTGCTGTGATCTCCATCATGATAATCTGATAAATAAATGTTTTTTCCTAAACCCATCAGTGTTTATATGATATGAAGCACATGAAACACATTCTGTCTTCTGTTTGTACTGCTGTGATGTCAAACACAAGATGTTTCTGAAGCATGTAGTGATGTAAAGGTTCAAAAGCAAACACAAGAGTTATTTGCTTGAAATGATCAGTAAAACTGTGTCCTGAGGTCCTGATTGTTCAAATAAAAACTCACTCAGTGTTGATTCAGTGAATAACTGTGAATGAAAACCATGCACAGAATAAAAGGATTCACATTTTTAGCATTGATTTAAACCATATAAAACATATTTTTACATTTTTGGTTTAATCAGTGAATTAAGGTTTTGTTTGGTGTATATATTTTACATATTGCACTATTGCATATTGCATAACCCTAACCCTAACCCTAACCTTGCATTATTATACTGTACATTGTTATACCTCATTTGTAAGTCGCTTTGGATAAAAGCATCTGCTAAATGAATAAATGTAAATGAAACACACTGTGTGTGTGTGTGTGTGTGTGTGTGTGTGTGCGTGCGTGCGTGCGTGCGTGTTCTATATGTAGCCTATCATCATACATTTTATAATTCACCAATTATTGAAGTTATTATTTTGTATCTTTAGAGTCACGACAAACTTTGGTATGTAATTATTTTCAGTATTTCTGGATAATTTAGACAGATGGTTAGTGGAGTTCTGTCTCTGCCTCTCATTGGCTGCAGTGCAAGTGTGCGCGCGCGTGTGTGTGTGTGTGTGTGTGTGTGAGTGTGTGTGTGTGTGTGTGTGAGAGAGAGAGGTTTTAGTCTTGAGTGTGAAAAGCAACATTGTATTGATATGTATATATAGATACTTATATACTTTTATTTGATTTCTATCTTAACCTGGATTTATACAGAATGTTTATATTTAATTTTCCTGTGCTTTGGCAATGTAAGATTTATTTTATCATGCCAATAAAGCTTCTTTGAATATTGAATCTTGAAAAGCAACAGATGGTCTCATATCCAAGACACACACACAACACAACACACACACACACACACACACACACACACAAACACACACACACACACACACACACACACACACACACACTTGTGAGTTGGCTGAGTTGATCATGACCTTTGACCTTCAGCAGAGCACAGCTGACCTCAGGTGATGTGATTTGTAGGACTGTGTGTTTGTGTTATTGTTTGTGTGTTACTTTATGACAGATAAAAAAATATGAAGAGATTTACAGTGTGTTGTTCAAGCTTGAATTGGGTTCTATAAATATATAATGCAGGTTATTCATTCTTTCTCTGTGTGTGTGTGTGTGTGTGTGTGTGTGTGTGTGTGTGTATTGAGTCTCGTGTCTGGGGATCTTTCTCTTTCTGTGCTCCATCTCATCTCATCTGATCTCAATCCTCCGCTGTGTGTGTGGAGAGCTTTACTCGTGTGGTGATGATGTGTTGTTTATCTTCATTACCTCTTCTCAATGTCCAAAAGCACCGATGTGTCTGTGTTAACTCTTTCCTGTCTGTCACATTTATCTCCAGATGAAAACATCATGAATCTGATGCTGATCGGTGAATCAGGAATCTTCCTGACCAACAGCTCTCTGGGCACGCGGACCTCTCCCGTCTGGACGGAGACCAACGATTCTGTCCTCGCGCCGGGCGCCGGCCGTAACGCCGCTCTCTCGCCCACCGTGGCGTACGACCCGTTTGGCGGCCGAACCATCTGGCAGGTGGCGATCATCGCGATCTTGTGTGGGTCGCTGTCTTTAGTCACCATCATTGGAAACGTTCTGGTGCTTCTGTCGTTTAAAGTGAACAAGCAGTTAAAGACGGTGAATAACTATTATCTGCTGAGTCTGGCGTTTGCCGATCTCATCATCGGCGTCGTGTCCATGAATCTCTACACCACATACATCATCATGGACACATGGGCGCTGGGGAACTGGGCCTGTGACCTGTGGTTGGCCATCGATTACGTGGCCAGTAACGCCTCCGTCATGAACCTCCTGGTCATCAGTTTCGACAGGTACTTCTCCATCACGCGCCCGCTCACCTACAGAGCCAAACGCACCACCAAACGTGCCATGATGATGATCGGACTCGCCTGGTCCATCTCATTCGTTCTGTGGGCTCCTGCCATTCTGTTCTGGCAGTACTTCGTGGGAGAGCGGACGGTTCCGCCCGGAGAATGTTACATACAGTTTCTCTTCGAGCCCATCATCACCTTCTGCACGGCCATCGCTGCGTTTTATCTGCCCGTCACCATCATGACCGTCCTGTACTGGCGGATCTATAAAGAGACGGAGAACCGCTCCAAAGAGCTCGCCGGACTGAAAGGGGGTCAGGAGGAACCCGTGTCTCAGATAAGCAGCTGTGAGATCAGAGGACAGAGGAACTCTGGGAAGAAGAAACCCGGGCGCTTCCGGTTCTGGCCGCCGTGTCGCAGAGGAGCACGGAGACGCGCCGGAGACGCTGACGGCAGCAGCAGCGACAGCTGGAATAACAATGACGTGACCGTTTCCATCGATCAGTCGGATGAGGATGACGAAGATGACGGAGAAGAACCCAAAGCCATCTTCTCCATCGTGGTGAGCGTGCACGCAATGAAAGGGGCCGGAGCCTCCAGAAAGGGCTTTTCCAGAACCTCCCCGGACTCAAAAGATCAATCCGCCGGCAAACACAAACACAAGACGCAGGTGAACAAACGTAAGAAGATGTCTCTGGTGAAAGAGAAGAAAGCAGCTCAGACGCTCAGTGCCATTCTGCTGGCCTTCATCATCACGTGGACGCCGTATAACATCATGGTTCTGGTGAACACGTTCTGTACGGACTGTATCCCGCAGACGCTGTGGGCTCTGGGTTACTGGCTGTGTTACGTCAACAGTACAGTGAATCCCATGTGTTACGCTCTGTGTAACAAAACCTTCCGCAGCACCTTTAAATCCATCCTCATGTGTCAATGGGACCAGAAGAACCAGCAGAGAGAAGCAGCCGTGGCCTACAGAAAGAAAACTGATGTCTAGATATTCGACTGTAAATATTCTTTCTTGATATTTTATGAAGGGCTCTTATGTATATGTATGTATATTTGAAATGTGTAGCTACAGTAACAGTGTTGTTATATAAAAATAAAACGAGCTAAAACACGTGCCAAGTTCTTGGAAATGTAATGTTTTTATACATGTGGCATAAGTTTGTTGTTACGAGGTTTTCTCAGGATTAAATAAGGATCTAAATATTGAACTAGTAAACCATCAGTACATCTATGAAGTAAAGGTATTTTTTGTAAGTGATATCATGAGGAGCAGTTGGACATTTCTCTTTTTATTAGCCTACATACAGTATTTTGGACATGGAAATATTTCCCTTTAATATTTTTCATTCTCCTGTGAAAGAAAGTCGGTCAGGTATTTTGTAACTTTTATTGTGTAATGTTCATAGTTGGTTGTCTGTGGGTTTATAGAAGGTTGTGGCTCTTTGTGATGTTGTGTGTTTTGTGAGACGCATGAAATGTGAACACACACTTCCCTCTAGTGGTTCAAATAAGACCTTCAGTCTCTCAATAAAGACCTTGAAGAGTCGCAGGAAAATAGAAAATGAGGTTTTATTCTGGTAAATAAAACACACGCAGCTCATGAAATATTCCGCTTTACTGTTTCTTCATTCAGACTGATTGTTCTGTTTTATATTGTTTACTGTAGTGCAGGGAGTAATACATTATAGCTGTTGTACAAAGTTTTTGGAGTTACTGTAATTTTATGTAACGACAAAATAAACAAGCTGTGCATTTGTATACATTGTATGCCAGCTCGCGTTGCTCCTGCGGCCCTGTGCGTGCGTGCGTGCGTGCGTGCGTGCGTGTGCGTGTGTGCGCGTGAGTAAACAGGAAAAAATCTTTAAAATTAAAAAGCGCTCTTTTCTCCTTCTTGTCCAACCAACCAATCACAGAAGACATAGCAACGGGTTCTTTTTCTTTTCCTTGCTCAGTGTTGCTCTCAGATTATTGGTCCTGAATCGCTTTCAAAAAACTAAGACTCCTAAGTAGAAGTTTTTTTAAAGATAAATGAAGAGCTCTTAGAGGATTCTTAGAATCTTAAAGAATACGGGCCCAGATCAACAAACGCTAGTTACATTATGGACGTCTCCACGTCTCTAAAGAATAAGGCAATCCTTGTTTTTCACAATTATTATGACAATGAATAATTTTTCATGTCTGAATATTAGGAAATGAATAACTGGAGATGAAGCGAGTTTGTGCTCCATTGTAAACCACTGAAAACTGTTAAGAAATGTAATCGTGCTTTTATTTCAGACGAGCACGTGTAACCTCACCAATATGGCGGCGCAGTTGACGTATGATTTAGCGTTCAATGCGTTTTTTAAATTATTTTTTATTAAATCGAAACAAATGTACAAACAAATTAGCAGGCATCCAATAATACACAGAGTTGAAAAAAGGCACTATAACAGGCGGACAGAACAAATATCAACTTGACAGTAATATTAAAAAAGAAATAATACACGCATAGGCTTATCAACACAATGGGATTTAAATGAAATAGTTACAAGCAAAGATATTAATATAACAAGATGCGCCACTGCAGTTACAATAATAAATGGAAAGGAATGCAAAGGCCAAAATGAGTGGCAGGACTTTCCTAAACAGACTTTGTTACAAAGCGCTTATTTGCGTTTAATGCGTCATGTGTCTCTGTTATGATGTAATGACTGTAAATGGCCAGCAGGCGTCAGGATTGTAGAACAAATCAGCGGCTCAGGTGTTTCACATGTGACACATTAAAATCTACCGGCGGGAAAATATCAACACGCACAACACAACTGTCACACACAACACATGTACGGACTCATACACCGACTAATACACAAACACACACGGTCATGACGGATTGGTACATGTGCTGCTGTGATTCATAAGTGAGTATAACACACACGGTGTTTAATAAGTCGAGTTTATAATAGAGATGAGAGTGTTATTATTGTTAAGAGAGTTCCTCACACTGAGGTGATTTTTAGATTTACATGGATTAATATAGATTTACCACATTAACTAAAACTGATGAACATGATTTATAGTGAATCTTTATTATTTAATTTAATTTCCTCAGACGCTCCTGACTGTTCATTATTCACTCAATTAAACTCTTGTTTCTCTCTGTGTTTTGTATGGAAGCTCGTTTCCGCCCGGGTTGAGGAACTTTTTTTGATTTCTCAGAGATACTAAATAAGACTTTTTAAATCTAAAAAGTTCCTCAACTGGCGGCTTCCATAGTTCTGCTCTGGTCAGCTACAGTAACAGTGTTGTTATATAAAAAAAAACGAGCTAAAACACGTGCCAAGTTCTTGGAAATGTAATGTTTTTATACATGTGGCATAAGTTTTTTGAAAACATGATGCTTCTGTAAGCCCAGTGTTTTTATTCAGAAGTTCATGTTATTTATGTCAGATGTGTAGTTGTCATTGAATTTCAGTGTATTTTTAGTAAATGTGTCAGCTGTGTGAAAAGATCAGGAATATTCTGCTTTGTGTTCATCTTGGATGGAAATGTGAATGATAAACATAAACAGAGAAACTCAGAATGGTTGTCAGTTATATTAACAGCTAGTGTAAATCATATCTAGTTTTTTGTTACCTAAAGGTTTTCTCCAAACGTTTGTGCAACACTTTACAGTCCGGTTGTATTTGTTAATATCAGTAAATCCATCAGCTAACATGATCTTACAGTGATCAATGTAGTTTTATAATGTTTAATGTTAGTTAAGTCAATGCACAAAGAAATTGTATTAGCATTGTGTTAACAGCAATGTTTAAATATGTATTAATTATTGCTGATTTAAATGTGATTAAAGATTAATAAATACTGGTGATGTGTTGTTTATCGTTCGGTCATGCATTAAGAAACGTTAACAAATACAACCTTATTGTAAAATGTTTGTTTTATAATCCAAACTTTTGTGAAACAGTATCTGAAGAGACATTGTGTTCGATTTTTACGTTAAATAATCCGTGAACTGCTAAATTGGCTGTTTTGTCTAATTAAAAATGATTCAAAATCTAATAATGAAACTGCTTGTTGTTGTACAGAATGTTAAGCATTTGACATGATGAATATTGTCCGAGTGTGTGAAGTGCGTCTTGTGTTTCTCGTCTCCACAGCTGTTGTGTGTGTTTGTGTTTGATGATGCAGACCGTGCAGATGCTGGAGGCTCCAGGAATCAGACAGCGGCTGCTGGAGGTGTTCAGTCTGGGCAGACGGCAGCAGTACCGCCTCCCCCACCCGCAGCACGAGCAGAGGGAGGAGCCGAGCTCAGACGTCCCCTGGGATCGCTCCCCCTCCCATCCCGGCTCTTTCTGCAGAGAGGAGGATGAGCGGGAGGGATGCAGCGAGGCCGACCTGCTCTATCTCTCTTTCGTCACAGCCTGTTCTTCCGTTCCCTTCCTCTCCTCGTCATCTGACGGCGAGAACGTGTCATCGGGGGCGACCGGGCGCTCGCGCAGACGTACACGCAGGCTCGGGAGCGGCCATGCCGTGAACGAGCTCCTCATCATGGGAAATCAAGACGGAAAGCTCAAGCGCATCGCCGGGGGGGATGCGGGAGGCGCGACCGAGGACTGCGGAGCTCTCCGAGAGAATAATGGCACAAAGAAACACCACGGGAAGAAATCCCACGGCAAGCACGGAGAGGGAGGCAAAAAGAAAAACAAAGACTCCAAATCTGTGTTTCCTCACATACGGAAGCGTAAGAATCAGGGGAAGGCGAAGGGCTTTCTGAGCGGCTCTAAAGAGGACGCGTTAGACTCGCAGCACGACGAGCTCGACAGCCATCCTTCTCTATGCAACAAAACGCCGGATCTGTCCGGAGATGAGCTCGGCCAGTCGGACGCGGAGGGAGAGAGGCCTCGTTTGGTGGCCGACAGCAGGCAGACCACGCTGGATGGCCCAGAGGAAGAGGAGAAGAAGGTGGTGAGCTCCGGTTCAGACACGGACATGTACAGTTTCCACTCTGCTGCCGAGCAGGAGGATTTACTGGCCGACATTCAGCAGGCCATCCGGCTCAAGCAAGGTGTGATTCTGACCAGCACCATTGACCTGCCGTGGGAGAAGGATTGTAAACAAGTCGTCTGCAGCGATGTCAAAAGCACTCCGACCCCCGACTCCGAGCCCTTCACCGTGCTGGAGGTGGTCCCTAAACTGAAGAACGGCCCGCACCTCCCTCATCACCACGCAGAAGACGAGAATGCTCCTCTCTCCTCCGAAGGGGCCCTTTGTGCCTCAATCGCCGTGACAAAAGAGCCGGAGGCTGCGAGCGAGCCCCCCGCCCCTCCGCCCGTGGCCACGAGCCCTGTTACCAAGACGACCAGCGCCACCAGTTTCCCGGATCTCACGGCTTCATTTGAAAGTGCGGTGGAGGCTGTGGAAGAGCAGGATGATGGCGAGCACCCGGACGATTCACCCAGAGACGCTCCCAGCTCGGACACGGTATCCGCCGGCGACGCTCTCGAGTCAGCAGGCTCTCTGGAGTGTCTCAGCGCTGTGGAGCTCACCACAGAACCACCCGAAACCGAGGAGGACCTTACCATCACCCAGAGACGCAAGAGCAGCGTGTCGTTCTCGCAGTGGGCGCAGCCGGAGAGTCCGCTGGCCACACGCCTGCTCAAGTCCTGCGCCGGCAATTCCGTCAAACCGTACCCCACCATCAGCACGTCCTACATCAAAACCACCACCCGGCAGCTCAGCTCCCCGTCCTGCTCGCCCGTACCCTCTCCATCCCACAGCCCGCTGTTCGCCCGCAGAGGCCGCGACGACTCGGCGACGGTCGCCAGGGCGGAGAGGAGACGGGTGAAGCGCCAGCGCTCGTACAGCATCACCGGACCCATCAGCCGATCGGCCGACTGGACGGAGGAACTTCGGACCCTCCCTCCCAAAACAGCGGGGTCAGCTGATTACCTGGAGTACGGCGGCTCGGAGGGGACGCTCGGGACGGGCACACAGAGGACCACAGCGGCTCAGGCCTCCACCTGCAGCTTTCAGGAGGTGTTTACAGGTGAGTTATGACACATCACATGATGTATTTTGAAATGAAGAACATGAGTGTTTAATTTGTCACGAAATATCAGTGAGAGAAACGGTTGTTTCCGTCTTGAGTGACAGAGCCATATAGAGAATGAATAGAGAGCGAGACTCTTTTATTCTCTGTGTGTTTGTGTTGTGATGTTTGAGCTCTTTGTGTTGATAAACAGCTGTGTTCTGTCTGACTCTCTTCTCATTCATCTGATTCACATTCTGAAGGGTTCTGAGCTCTTTAATGTTTCTGGATCAGGTCAGAAGATCTGCTGTCTGATGACATCTGAGGACTGAGCTCCATTAGTGACATCAGATCAGTTCAATATCAGATCGATAGAAAACCACAGCCAAAAAATATCATCATGTGACTTCACATGTATTATTTATATCACATCACATTCACTTCAGACTGTATGAAGAACACATTCTGATATTACACACACACAGAGAGAGAGTTTTTCTCTGTGATATGAGTTAAATCTCTCTTCCTGTATAAGACATGACAGTAAATGACTGTAATTTGGGTTTCTTGAGGTTAAATTACTGTGTTTGTGTCATGTGGAAAAAACGATTTAAAGGTTTAATGAACGCCATCACATGGAGAGATGTTAAAACACATCGCTGATCGTATTGACATTAATGAAGTTAATGAACTGATGATAATCATGTGAATAAATGTGTGTGTTTCTCTGTGTGTTGAGGCCGGACGCTCTTGGAGAGGTTTTTCCAGCAGCAGGAGTCCAGTGAACCCGAGGAAGCTGAGAAACTTTGCTCCAGGATTCTGGCGTTGGGTTTGTTGCTTCCGTTCAGTGATTGTTTCAGAGAGTCGTACAGCAGCAGTGGACACCTGGCACCAAAGTTTAATGTGAGTTCACATTCACTGAAAATCAATCTCAATCTGATGAAGAAAACATGTAGCTGTAGAATAACACCTCAGTCTCTTTCACTGAAACCTACAAAACAAAGTTTGAATGGCCTGAATTCATTGCAGGTGTTGTTTCTAAATGCTTTGGAATAAAACTGAAGGCAGGATTATGAAGTGCAGTCGTTGTGTTGAGATGTGTGTGATGTGAATCAGGAATCAGTCTGCAGACTCTTAATCAAACGGTTTTCTTCATGTCTTCTTTTATTGGCTGATGCTGGCATCACATGATCTGCCTTTTGTGTTTGGCTCCTTCTGGAACTCTATAAATAGCTCTGAGTCATCGTTTCATTCGCAAGAAGCTGAACACACACGTAGAGAGAGAGAGAGAGAGAGAGAGAGAGAGAGAGACACACAGACACAAACACGTTTTACTATCTCTGTAAGGACACTACATAGGTGTAATGATTTTTATACCGTACAAACTGTATATTCTATTCCCTAAACCTAAAGATCATAGAAAACATTTTGCATTTTTAGATTTTCAAAAATTATCCTTGTACGATTTATAAGCTTTTGTGCCCGTGGGGACTTCAATTTTGGTCCCCACAGTGACACGAGTCCCCATGAGTTGGTGTGTATTCAGGTTTACGTCCCCACCGACATATAAAAACCAAAAACACACACACATATATATATATACACACACACGCACAATTCATGTTTAGAGAGACACAGGAGAGAAAGTGTAGCCAGATGACAGAATGTTTATTGTGTTTTGATTCTTTAAGATGGTTGTGATTTAGAGAGGTTTACTGTAGGATGTGTGCTTGCTGCAGTGTTGCATTACTGTCCTGATCCTGCATCTGCGTGTAAAAGAGAACAAAGTGTGTGTTCAGCATTTTCATTATTTACCCTCTTTCCTCAACGCTTGTGATTGGCTCTCTGGTAAATCTGAGCCCTCTCATTGGATCGAACTATTTGATATGTCACCTTGAGAGAGAGAGAGAGAGAGTGTGTGTTCTGTCTGCAGGATCATCAGTTGTGTTGTTGTGATTGGCTGGTTTGTAGTTGTGTGACTGCACAGCTGTGTTGTGTTGTTGTGATTGGGAAGTGACTGCGCAGCTGAATTTTTGTGTTAAGATTGGCAGGTGTGTGACTGCGCAGCTGTGTTGTTGTGTTTGTCTGGATTGCAGGTGTGAGACTGTGCAACTGTTGTTGTGATTAGCTGGTTTTCAAGTATGTAACTGTGTTGTGTTGTGATTGGCTGTTTTGCCGGCGTGTGACTGCGCAGCTCTGTGCTGACTCACTGATATCAGATGGTTTGATGTGGAACTGATTTCATCACACAGATCCGTTTGTTTATTGTACTCTCGCATGCTCTGCACGTGTGTTTGTTGCTATGGTGATGAGCAGGATGATGGGATGGATGGTCTGTATTTACCTGTCCTGTGCTGTGATCAGGTAAAAGATGTGATCTTACCTTCAGATGACTCACAGGTTTCGTTTCTTCATGAGATATTGTGACTGTTATTGAGTGTTTTAGCATGTGTTTGACCTGTCTCCTCACTTCACATGTTATAAACACATCTCTCTGCTGAATAAATGCATCATTACTCACAGTCAGAACAGATTTCCTCATCCAGCTGTCCGGCACATGAGCGTGTGAAGAATGCGTGTTTGCGCTTTCATTTGCATGTGAAGTTTAGCGTGCTTGATTTAACATCAGATCTTCATACATTTTCTTTGCTTTACAATGTAGAGATGTTTCTGAATAATCTTAAAATGTTTAGTGTTTAAAATGCCAGTGATTATAAACTATTATCAAATTATTTTGGGCATCACAGATATTAAAGTTCATCCTTCAAGACAGTATTTGTGTGTTTAGCATGATCAGTTATACACTTGGGCAGCAGTGAGTCAGCCGCCTCAGTCTTTGGAGCGTTTAGAGGGCCATTTACCTGGACATCTGTCAAACCTGTGGCCTCTGGTCAGACCAGGACAGACTGACCAACCGGAAGCCAAATACACAGAGGATGGTATGAACATGAACACACACACACACACACACACACACACACACACACTGGTGGAGAGAGTCCAGACTGAACCATAAACCCTGTTTCTGGAAAGTGCCAAAAGCTTACTGCCACTGCTCTTTGTTAGGGTTTCGAATGAGAGAGAGAGAGAGAGAGAGAGAGAGAGAGAGCACTACACACATCACACTTTTCATTTTATACTATTATTATTATTATTATTATTACTTACCCTCTGTTTGTATACATATTTGCACTATTTGTATGCAGCCCAGCTGCAAATGTTTTGGCAATACAATGTACAATTTTGTCATGCCAATAAAGCACACTTACATTGAGAGAGAGAGAGAGAGAGAGAGAGAGAGAGAGAGAGAGAGAGAGAGAGAGAGAGAGAGAGAGAGAGAGAGAGAGAGAGAGAGAGTGAGAGAGAGAGAGAGAGAGTTCAGTGTTTGACATTCAGCACAGGATGTGTGTGAGTTTGTGTTGTTCAGGGCTCTGAGTGTCTAAACTCAATTGTTTTCTTTGCTTTCTGCATTGACAGTAGATGAAGAAGAGGGTGAGTAACTCATATCACCACTCATGTGTTTGTGTCATTTAACAATCTCTTGTCCTCATTGGCTGGATTCAAACATTTCATGTCATGTTACAAACATTTCCTCTCTCTGTTTACATCAGCATGTGCTCATCATTCACTTTGTAAACAACATCATTGTTTGGATATTAAAGTGAAGATGTGTTCACTGAAACACGTTTTTCGGTCATGAGTGTTGAATCAGTTGACTGACGGTGAGAGTTGAAGAGGACAGTAGCGATCTTCTGTACAATCATCTCATTTGTAAACTACACACACAGATGACATATAAATGAGTTTTTGTCATATTCACATTTGTGTTATTTTTGTTGACTTTGCTGTTATTCTATAAGATTACACTATGCTTATGTGGACGTAATGTAGCGAAGTTCAAGCAGCTTATTGCGTGTGTGTGTGTGTGTGTGTGTGTGTGTGTGTGTGTTTCAGAGCATCAGGCCGTCATCTCAGACTTAAAGAAACAAAATGATGAAGAAATCCGGCAAATTCAGGTGCGTCTCTCCTGATCTCAGATCTTCACATCAATTCACTTTTACAAATTGGAACATCCTACAGATTGTGACCCTGTCTGTGAAATCCAGGCTGCGCGTCTGATAAAGTTAATGTAATTGAGGTAATGAGCATCAAAATGTATTAAAACAACAGGACAACAACATTAAAGTACCTTGAGATTGATCTAAAAGCATGAATCGCTCTCGTGGTACTGATGCTAATAAATCTGCGCAGCTCCACAGATGAGCTTGAGGTTGTGTGACGTCATGAGTAAATAAGCATCAGTGCAGTACTTCAGTGTGTCCAGCAGAGGACAGCACAACACTGGAAGATTAAAAGAATGTGTAGTGTTGAGATTGTTACCCATGCCTGCACTGAAACCTCACATGACCTTTTCTGCATCATCATCTTACTTTATTTTAGGGGTGCGTGCGTGCTTGATTTGAGAATGTGTCATAGGACATGAGTAGAAATCACTCTGACCTTTTATACATGTGTTTGGTTACAAAACTAAAATCCATGTATACCTGTTTACTGTATGTTATAAATGCAGCTCTCTATTAGGTCCTGTAGGCATTGAGTTTTCTCTGCTGCCCTCGCACATTCTGTGTGTGTGTCTGCCTGTCCAGCTCTCTTTCTGTATCACTCCCCCTCTTTCTGTCATGTGAAATATACTAGTTTTCTTTTTTAATTGTATTATGTTGAATAAAGCTCTTCTAAAAGTAGAGAGTGTGTCTCTGTGTGTGCGCAGGAGGAGTCGGTGCTGAAGACGGTGTGTCTGAAGCAGGAGCACGTGTGTGTGATCGAGCAGTTGGAGCAGACGATTGAAGATCTGCGCAGTAAAATCGCTGAGCTGGAGAGACAGCAGCCGCTGGAGCGGGAGGTCATCACACAGGATCAGGAGTGCGGCGGTGAGGAAGATCTCCTTCCAGACGTCTGCCATGTGGATCTACAGACTGAAAACCTGGCGCTTCTGGTGCTGGAGGTGAAATCAGTGCAGACGTCTCCTGTGGAGGAGAGCTTCAGGTTTAAAGTGCCTTCTGAGGAGCCGGGTCGGAGTCCAGCAGAATCACAATCAGCTCCTGATCAGACTGTAACTCAGATGTTTGTGTGTGTATGCCAGCAGCAACAGGGCAGTTTACTGCCGCCGCCTCCACCACCACCACCACCTCCTCTTCCTCCAGGCACTTCATTTCCACCTCCTCCACCACCACCACCTCCTCTTCCTCCAGGCACTTCATTTCTGCCTCCACCACCACCACCACCTCCTCTTCCTCCAGGCACTTCATTTCCACCTCCTCCACCTCTTCCAGGAATGAGTGCACCTCCTCCACCACCTCCACTCCCAGGCACGTCATATCCTCCTCCGCCACCTCCTCTTCCCGGTATGTCCGCACCTCCCTCTCTTTGTGCTGCAGGACCAGCACCACCTCCTCCTCCTCCTCCTCCTCCTCCTGGTCCTCCTGGGGTCTGTGGTCCTCCTCTGTCGTTTGGCTCGGGATCTTTGCCGCCTCCTCTGCCGCTAGGCCTGTTTGCTCTGGGAGCAGCACATGAGAAACCTCCTCGCAAATGTCTTGTTGAACCTCCGAGACCCATGAAACCGCTCTACTGGACCCGCATACAGCTGCACACCAAAAAGTACTGCAGACCAGTCACTTCTGTTCTCATGATGTTTGTGTGTTTGTTTACTGTAAATAAAGATGTTCATTGGTTGCAGGATATATTAATTAGCTTCAGGAATCAGTAAATAAAGTTTAAATCTTTTGTGAAATGAAAGAACAGCTAATGTTAGATGCACATTAGATGAGAGAGATTATTCATCTTCTGTTTTGTGTTATTCGCTGGCTAAACCTCTCGTGTTCTCTAATGTTGGTTTTGTTTTCTGCAGGGAAAGTTCTCTTATTTGGGAGAAGATCGAAGAGCCATCTGTGGATTTTGAGGAATTTGTCAATCTGTTCTCCAAAACAGCAGTTAAAGAAAAGAAGAAACCTCTGTCAGACACCATCAGCAGGTCAAAGACCAAACAGGTGAGCAGAACACACACACACACACACACACACACAGGTAAACATATATGAAGAATGCTAGAAGTAAAGAGTGGAAACATCAGACGTGTCGTGATGTCACGTGTTGGAGTCTGTCAGTGTGTGTCTGTGAAGGTTCAGGACAGTTTTATGTGTTCATGAGTGTTTGAATGGGTTGTGTAAAGACAGATCTCGGGCTCATCTGCAGACAGGTTTGGCACCAGCGTGAACACATGATGAATTCCAGCTCTCTCTCTGTCTCTCTCTGTGAGGGAATTTCATCATTGAAAATATGAGCAGAAGATGAAGTGAATCACAAAACTTTGAGTTGTTTCAACTCATAAACATGTGAATGTCTTGTTTTTAAGATCTGCATTACAGCACTTCTTATATGTGACTCATGTCTCTTGAGTTTTTGTCAATATAACTATTAATGATTAATTTATTAAATGAAAAAAATATGAAAAGTTTGGTTCCAAAACGCTATAAATCCATTTAAAAAACATTTCAAAATTCATGTTTTTAGTTGTTAGTTAGCTGTATTTTTGAGTTATTATGGCTTAAATTAAAACTAATTAACTGCAGTTTGATATTAATTGGAATGCACAATCAAAAAACATGATTTTTGACAAAAAAATGGATTTGTAGCGCTTTGGAACCAAACTTTTCATATATATATACTTCCGAAATGTGAACATTTTGTAAATAACTAATATTATTTACTAAAACTGGATATGAGGGTCCTGTTTAGATGCAGCAAGTCTGGAAATCACAAAATACAAAGCTTATAAAAATGTCATTTGAATGTAACAGTAAGTGCAGATGAAGCCTTGTTTTCTAAGGATTCACAATAATTGCGGTTATGTGAAATAATTGTGACAGCCTTTCTAAAAAAGATCAAAGAAAACCTCCTTAGTCTAATTCACAACAGTGAGCTCATAATCATGATTTCAGCTGTCGGTTTGGATATTTAATTTACATGCATGTTGAAATCAATGATGTCAAATATGTTAGCATGAAAAGTAAACATTTGTAAGACGGTTACAGAATTTATAGAGAAGATACAGATTTCAGCTTTAAAGAAGGAAAGTTATGAATTGCGTGTGGTTTAAAGTGTTTGATAGAAACTGTGCTCATGAGTGCGAAGTGTGAAGCATCACAGAGGTTCAGTTTGTGTTGTTGTGTTCTCGCTCCGGGCTGATGTGTGTTCTGTCAGCTGTAAATACTCTTTTGGACTCATTTCCACAGTGTTTCTCTCTCTATCTCTCGCTCTCTCTCTCATGGAGATGAACAGCAGCCGTGCGAGCGTGTTGGAGTATTTCTGCTCATTTCTGTCTCCTAATCAAAGCTCGACTGGACCGGAGCCTGAAGGCTCACAGAGGAAAAACTTAAAAACTTTACATTGACTATGAAATAATGCAGACTTTCACACCAAGATGTTGAACAATGTTTTGGTCGTTAAAGAGTTTTTTTGTCTGTGTCATATTCCATTCTGTAGTCAAAAGAATAAATGTTTAATAAAGCAAATCAATAGATTTTCCATAAGGAAAATAGTCTTATGCAATAACTGTTAATAATCTTGTCTCATCTTTTGATGATATTGGTGTGCTCTCTTTATTTATTTTCTTGATATAAAATCTAAATGTATAATATAAAATGATCATGTTATTTACTGTTCTGTGACTGTAACTTAAGAATATTGGAAACACTTTATACTTTAAGCTTGTATAACATCAATAGTTTTACAGCATTTATTCATCTTTAATATAAAAAATGCATGATTACATGCTGACAATAACATAAAGATGAATAAATGCTGTGCTGTTGTTTATTGTTTAACAGAACAATTTGCATACTTATAACTCGTGCATTATTGTGTTTGTGTGTTTAGGGGGTTTGTACAGATGTGGCAGCGCTGTTGTCTGGTGGTTTTATGATTTTAGAGGGGCTTCTGGGACAGAATGTTTGGCGCGGACAGTTTGGAGGTGTTTGGCGTCTGTGGCTTTTTTGTTTGTGAACTCTGATGGAGACGTGTTTTTTTACGACTGTCATCTTCACAGCGTCCATGTTCTCTTTCTCTCGCCGCACCGCAGGTTTTTGGCTTTCTTAATAAAGCAGGAGGAGAAGTCTGGATCTTTTGATCCCAAAGGAATTGGATGTTTTTTCCTCTCTCTCTTATTTAAAGGTTTTGTGATTGAAATTGTAATGTGGAAGGCCTCGGATGACTCCTCTCATCATGTATGAAGGGTCTGGAGGTGATTTATCTCACGGAGGGGCCGGTTTGAGCATCTCCTGTTTAACAGAAGAACTTGTGCTCTTTTTGTTTGTTTGCTCTCATGTTTTAAACATTAACTCGGAATAATGATTGAAATAATTTGCCGTGTTTTTTTTCTGTCAGGAGTTGCTCAGCAACGTATTCCTTTGATATATTAACATGTTTTGTTTAGTGTAATTGTCATGCCAGGAAATAGTTTCACCCTGTAATGGCGTCGTTGACCTGCGCTGAAATTCTTTGAGTTTGGATTGAGCGTTGTTTGCATGTTTTCCTAAATAAAAGGTTTAAAGGTTGATTAGAAGCTTGAAGGAGAGAGAGAGAGAGAGAGAGAGAGAGAGAGAGAGAGAGAGCGCGAGCGAGCGAGAGCGAGCGAGAGAGAGAGAGAGAGTGTGTGTTTCTGTGTGTATTGCGCGTGCGTGCGTGTGTTTGTTTTTGGCAGTGAGACGACAGAACGCAGCCGTACACTGAAATGAAGAACAGAAGAAAGCTCAGTGGTCTTTAAAGCTCATTTGTTTGCCAGAGTTTCCGGTCTAATTAAAGAAAACATTTCCCATTTACTCACAGCTTAAAGAACGTCTGTGTTTCTGCTGCTCGCTTTCTCTTTTCAGGAATCCACAACCACTTCCTGTTGTGTTTGCTGTTTTTGCTTCTGCATAGAATTGTAGTTTAAGGATCTGATCTGTGTGCTATCTGTGTTTCTGTCTGTGTTCTGGTCAATGTGATTTGATTGTGTTCTGGTTCCTCTGACGTCAGGCGCTTTTATTCCGCTGCCCGCAAAACTTCAGATGCATATCGATGTGTGTGTGCTCGATCTGACCGGAGATTGATGGATGCTTGTTCACCTCTGGTTGGGTTTGAGCACGTCAGTGTGGATTTTTAGATCTACTTCAAATGCAGATATCAAAATTACACTTTTATTTCTTATATATGACAACTGACAATCATGACATCATAAATCAGACCAAATTCAATCACTTACTGTATTTAAAACATGTCATCATCAGTGTTTGTGTGTTTCAGGTGGTAAAGCTGCTCAACACGAAGCGTTCACAGGCTGTTGGGATTCTCATGTCCAGTTTACATCTCGACATGAAAGACATTCAGCACGGTGAGGTTTCCTCTTGTGTTATTACATCATCATGTATTTTATGGTCTTTGGGGTCATCAGAGGTGTGTGTGTGTGTGTGTGTGTGTGTGCGTGCGTGCGTGCGTGCGTGCGTGCGTGCGTGCGTGCGTGCGTGCGTGCGTGCGTGCGTGCGTGCGTGCGTGCGTGCGTGCGTGCGTGCGTGTGTGTGAATGCTGGTGTGGTGCTGCTGTTCTCTGTGTGTCAGTCACAGTTTCCTGATCTTCTGATAGAAATCAACAACACACTGATAAAGACTCAACTGAACTTTTACTGAATGCTTTTACATTGCTTGCTTGTGTTGTGTCATATGTTTAGTATCAGTTGTGTTTGTTAAGAAACTATAAAGCTTCTGAATGATGTGATGATCTTGAGTTTAACCCTAACTATAAACTTAACACTGTGTGTGAGGAAAACCATTCATATCTTGAGCTTTATTAGCAACAGCACATCATTAAGTTAATCTCATTGGTTCATGTGTTTCTCATGCTGAAATGACGTCACATGTATTCACTGGAGTTATTTGGATTACTTTAATCGTGAATGTTTGGCAATAAACATTCACGTTTATTTCCATTAAAACACTCACGTCGTGTTATTTGTATAATATTATTTGTGTGCATCTAAACGATGAAAGCTAATTTTGATGGTGGGTTAAATTAATCCTTTAATCCTGATAAGGTGTGATTTGGTGCGGCACAGACAGGTCATGACCCCGTGGGTCAGAGGTCATCAGACCCTCAGCACTGTTCAATCCCTCGAGGTGTAAAAATCTGTCTGTCCTGACGCTCACATGCTCGTGCGCGCGCGCACCCTCCCTCATACACGTGCAGTATTTGTATTAAACTGCATAAATATATGTTTTTCATTTATAAGTTTTGAGTGTTGAATAAAAACAGGTCATGTGATTTGAATGGTGATGCAGTGAGGGTTTATTGTGAAGTGATGATGATGATGATTATTATTGTGTGTCTCCAGCGGTCCTAAATCTGGATAACACAGTGGTGGATCTGGAGACTTTACAGGCGCTCTTTGAGAACGTGAGTCAGCACATGTGTGTTCTGTTTGTTGTTTGAGGTTTTACAGTATATATGATCTCATGTAATTCTTTCCTTTTTTCTTGAATGTAAATGTTTGGATGTTAGGATGCTTGAAGGTTGATGTTCATTATCAGACTGTTGGACATCTGATGATAATGATCTGATTTCTGATGACATCTGATGATGTCAAACAGTTGATAAAATGGAGAAGTGTGTAGTTTTGTGTTACAAACATGACTGATCTTCAAACGCGCACCTTTCCAATAAAACCACGTTTCATAGTACAAAATGAATAACATTACTACAATAGCAAACATAAGAAACGGCTTCAAAACGGGATTAGATGCAGCAAGTTCGGTTGTGTCGCATACGTGTCAGTGTGTAAAGTTTGCTCGTAACTTTAAAAACATATAAATAGTTCCCGTTTAGACGCTGGGTAATGCTGTCATTCAGCTAATTCATAAAGGCTCACAAATTACATAATCAAAACACACCAAAATCTAATCAGAACATGTACCTGTCCAGATGTTACCATCATCATTGAAACCCTTTGACTCCTGTAGCTGTTCCCAGCATGAAAAAGCAACACCGATTATAATCCTACGTGTCAACACTCCCGTTTAGGCCGTGAGTCTCCCGTAAAACTTCCGCAACACAATCTGGAACAGACCGAGGGAGAAACCCCGAGACACGGTCGCAGGGACCGAAACGCGTTCTGCTTTCACGTCTTTGCTGGTTAGATGTTTTTAGTTGTGGCAATGTTTAAGATGGTCTTTATTTTGGTTCGTCCTTTGCAAGTGCCACTTGTTGTTCAAGAGGAAAGTTAGGTGTGTGTTACGGTAGGTGGCGTATGATGTCTGCGTGAACAGGGTGTGCAGTGGGATGCTACATACATTGATTGAAAATGTACACATGACCTATGAGGGCCTTAGACCGAGGGCAATAATTGGGCAAACGTTTTTGTTCCTACGCCTTTCACAGACAATATATAATTAAAAATATCAATGTTTCACTTTACTTATTGATTGCTATCAGGATGTTAAGAGACTTCCAAGCAGAATCACCAAAAAACATTTCTGGACAGTATTGCCTACTCTGCCTTTAATCTGTCAGCGGTCGTGTTTGACTCTGCACCAGTTTAAAGCGTTTTATGATAAACATTTGCTTCATGTAACTCCATTGAGTGAATTTTTATTCCTCCATTCCTGTCCAAACAGTTAAGCTCTCTCTCTCTCGCTCTCTCTTGACTTTCCCATATTTCTTCATTTTGAATTGCTCTCTCTCGCTCTCTCTTTCTCTCTATCTCTCTTTCTCTCTCTCTCTCTCTCTCTCGCTCTCTCTTGACTTTCCCATATTTCTTCATTTTGAATTGCTCTCTCGCTCTCTCTCTCTCGCTCTTTCTCTCTCTCGCTCTCTGATAAAACACACAAAGTCTCTTACTGTAATGATTCCTCTAATGTTTTATGGGTGTGTGTGTGTGGCAGGCGGCTCGCTGTCGTACATCTATATTGTCTTTTGATATGTGCCTGTGTGTTTGTGTTTAAAGGTTCCAGCGTTCTGAAATCTGCTTCATATTAAAAGTATTTACACTTTAACTGGCAGTAAATGGGATGCAGATCACGGGCGTATGGAGGCGGCGGGCGGCTAATCATAGCGTTTGAAGTGTGTGCAGAGCGGACGGACGGCTGTGATTGATCTGATGATGATGCTTAATGGAGCCGAGGAGTTTTCCAGAGTTTATATTCACGCCTGAACTGTACACGTCTGTCGCCGCTCTTGCCATTCATTTAAACCAAACTGTTTGTTTCTCTCTCTGGTGAAAGAGAAAGCTGTTGTGTCCCTTTGATCAGTCTCGTGATGCTCTTAAAGCTCTGTGATGTGTGTTTCTGCTCTTTCATGTCCACTAGATGTTTATGAAGGTATTTATTTTGCTCGACTGTTTGTTTCAGGAGACAATCTTCACCTTTACAGTAGAAATCAAAACTCCATGCTGTTCTGGTTGGTTTATGGTGTTCTAGCAGCTTGCTAGGTCATGTTGTTGCTCTCCCTGTTGTTTTTCCAGCCGTTCTAGTCACTTTCACCTGAAGTCTCACAATCTGATGTTCATTCATGTCTGTAACACAACACCTGCTGATAAGAGACATGTTTACGTAATGTGTGATCGAGACGGTTTGCCAAAATATCTCAATTCTTACCACTTATGTTCATTTAGTTATATGACAATGATACAAAAAATGTAAATGTGTTCATATTGTGTGAAGGAAACACAGAATCTGCATAACTGCTGCTTGTTCGTGTTATTTCTGAACCATATTCGTACACCACAACTCATTCGTTAATTCGTTCAGTATCATCTTCACACACAAACACAGAAAGATGAAGTGATGTGAATGTTGAAACATTGTGTTGTGTTTTCAGAGAGCTCAACAGGATGAGATGGATAAAATAGACAAACACATGAAATCATCAAAAGAGAAAGAGGGAAGCAAACCTCTGGATAAACCTGAACAGTAAGAAACATCAGCGATACGCTTAGAGCATCTGTACAGTTGACCAGATGAGACTTAATGAGATTTAATACAGTCTGATGTTTCTCACAGGTTTCTCCATCAGCTCTCACAGATCCCAGATTTCTCCAGTCGAGTCTTCTGTATTATCTTTCAGTCCACGTTCACTGAGTGCATCTCATCCGTCCAGCGCAAACTCCAGATTCTTCAGAGAGTCTGCAAGGTAGCTGCGCACACACCTGACGCACGCACGCACACACACATTCACTGATGGCAGGTTTGTCTCTCTTTAGACTCTTCAGGGTTCATCTGGAGTTCAGCAACTTCTGGGTTTAGTTTTGGCTTTTGGGAATTTCATGAACGGTGGAAACCGGACCAGAGGTCAAGCAGACGGATTCACACTGGACATTCTGCCCAAACTGAAGGATGTCAAGAGCAGCGTAAGACGCGCACACACACCATGCATGCACAGATCTCACACACATCCCAAACACATCTCATACACACACACACACACACACTCTCTTGGTTTTGTGATGTCGGCTATTAGTCATGATCATTGTTTTTGATTTGTGTTTTCAGGACAACAATAAAAGTTTGCTGTCTTACATTGTGTCTTATTACCTGAGATACTTTGATGAGGTGAGATTCATCACTGATGCTACAGAAAAAAAGAAAAAAATATTATTCAATGTTTAAAAGTTGATCCAGATATAAAAACTTGTATTTTCGTATAACTGACTGACTTCTGTAAAGCACTAGCAGATTAGGCAGAACTTTTTCTCTTTTAATTCTGCTGTTTGCGTTCATTGAAAACCTGCCCTCACTATTATTATTATTATTAATAATATAAAATAACTGTTTGTGTATTGTGTGCGTTTCAGGACGCCGGCAGGGAGACGTGTGTCTTTCCTCTGCCAGAACCTCATGACTTGTTCCAGGCGTCTCAGATGAAGTTTGAGGATTTCACTAAAGATCTCCTGAAGCTCCGGAAAGATCTGAGAGGTAAAATCATTGCTGCATGAGCACATCCTTTAAACATTTACACACAACACTATTATAAATGACTTTAATATCTGATCTGTGACAGATTGTGTTCATATTCATGAGAAGAACCTCAGCCGTGTCTCACAATCGTGAACATTAAAAAGCTCTTGGTTTTTTTTCTCAGATCAGCGTTGTGTAAAGATTTTCAGACAGTGTTGTGAGCTTGCTTAACTTTAAGACTCTGAAAACTTTTTTTTGTTGAGAATTTAGCATTTGTATGGGGTTTTGTTTCCTCTAGATATATATTAAGATATTTTGGGAGGAATACAAAATATTTGTCTTTTAAATCTGAGAGGTTAATGATTTCCTTTAGATGAATAAAGCATTGTGTTGGTGATTGTAAGCGGATGTTGTGTGTTTGGAATGAAGCGGTGAGGAAACGCTCTTGACTTTCTAATGTCAGCGACTGATTTCCATGTAATTGGAGTAATTGCCGTGTGTTTGAGTTAAGAATGAAAGATTGTGTTGTGCTTTTCTTCACTTCTGGCCTCTTTAATCTCTGAGGTTAACAGCCTCACATTTCCCATCTCTCTAATCCTCCCTTCATTCAGCTTTGACACGTTCATGCGGTTTGAAAGTGTGTACATGTGATCGTTTATCAGGAAAACCCAACAGGATCAAGTTAAGAAGTTAATGTGCTGAATGTTGCTCTGACGTAATGTTTTTATAGCAACAAATGCAGAGAATGTCATTCATGTTCATTGTGTTAGCAGATGTTTTATCGCTTGTTAAAGAAAGAGGAACAAGAGACACAATATGTGAAGTATTAAACTGACAAGAGGAAGAGAGAATATTCAAGACGACAAACTTTCTGTGTCATTCTCGTGTTGAAGGATCTCTGTGTGACGCTGGTTGTTTTGTATTTACACGTTTATCTGTCATTTTAAGATTAGTAACATAAATACTAAACTGCTTTCTGACCGGTTTACATTTATTCATTTATTTAAAGTGACTTACAAATTCAGTCATTTAAACAAATGTCAAGAGAAAGCAATTTTATACCCAAATGTAATCTATATAACCTGATGATTAAAGTTTATACATGCTGTATGTGTTTCCCAGCATGCACTGCAGAGGTTCAGAAGGTTTGTTCCAGCAGTACAGATGAACACCTGCAGCCCTTCAAAGATAAAATGGAGAGTTTTGTGACTGAAGGTGAGTTTTTTCATATCATGATCATCATCATCTTCACAGCTCTTTCATCTCTAATTTCTGGAGAATTCAACTTTTTTTCTTTAAAAAGTGTGCGTGCGTGCGTGCGTGCGTGTGTGTACTGGGGTTCTATTGGGATCATTAAGGGTTGACTGGTGTCAATTAAACTGGGAATTCCTCAGATTCCTTACATCTGTGGTGGAAAAGAATTCCTCGACGTCTCCTGAGAATCCACTGAACTCCGGCCTGTTCCTTCTGCCGTGGGTGAAAATTACAGGCCTGATTACCGTGTGTGTGTGTGTGTGTGTGTGTGTGTGTGTGTGTGTGTGTGTGTGTGTGTGTGTGTGTGTGTGTGTGTGGTTTTGTTAATGGGATGAGACCCCCCATCTCAAGCTTGAGATTTACTAGCAGGGACCACAGGACTACACACACACACACACACACACTTTAAAGGTTTACATGTGTATTATTGAATCAAACAACACACAGACTTGTGTTTTTTTTGTGAAATTTATTGCACAAATATTCAAAACCTGCATTACATTCATATCATTGCACACACATGGTTTTCTTGACAGACAGGCGCTGTGGTGTGGGGGGTGATTCAGGCCCTTCATGGTGTTGAACCCTTAACCACTACCGGCCTCAATTTGTCAAAGAGCACCTTGAGCAATGACCCCTGCTGACCTTTACGCTTCCTCAGAAGCCTCGCTCTCTCTCTCTCGGTTTCTCTCTCGCTCTCTCTCTCGTGTCTCTTGTTTCAGCATTTGTTTGATATATTTCATGTAATGTGGTGATAGTGAGATATTTGTAAGTGTGAGGGTTCACATTCTTGAACTTGTTTGTGTAATTTTCTTCAGCCTTTATGTGAGGAACACAGCTGAATGTAAACCACTCGGAGAGAGAGTCACAGGCGTTCATGAACACACACATGCTCAGAAGATGTGAAATCTTTTTCTATTTTTTCAGCAAAAACTGAGCTGGAGACAGAAGAGACACAACTGAGCGACACACACAAACTGTAAGCACACAAACACGAGTTGTATATTTGTAAGGAGAACATGAGTTGTGAGAGAATGTTGATGTTTCTGCAGGTTTCTGGACTTGTGTTCATTCTTCTCTGTGAAGGCCAAGAGTGGAGAGAAAGAGGTTTCACCCAACACCTTTTTCTCCGTTTGGCACGAATTCTCCACCGATTTCAAAGACGCTTGGAAAAAAGAGAACAAGGTCATTTTGCAGGAGAGGTATGTGCGCTTTATATTCGGATCAAACAAAAGAACTGTGTCAACAAACACGTTTCACCTTCTCTTTCTACAAAACCTGCGTTGTTTAGTCCAGGATCACGGGCGGCTCGGAGCTGTAATCTCTCAGGAATGCGGGTCGTCCACCCAAAAAAACTCTCACGAAAGCCTTCCCTGAGGCCTTTCTTCTTCTATTTGTAGCGGCTGATTTATTAAGTACTTCAATTAAAAGCTTCCTGTCAGAAGTTGCTCTTTAAATGTTGTGAAAACAGCGTTTCACTGTTTTCTTAACAGAGGAAGACTCGCCAACAGGACGTGAAGGGGAGGGAGGGGGTTCGCCAACGCCTGCCGTCCATGTGGCGGCTTCGTGATTTAATGCTCGAATACCTGAGGCGCGCACAGGTGCATCACGGGAAGGTTACGTTCTCCGTGCCAGGCTGAAATATGCTTCCCGCCTGCCGAACACTCTGTGGGGAAAATACTGCGGGGTCAAATTTGTTACACCTCGGGTCTGAGTGATGGGCCGAGCTTTGTTCTGACGCCGAAGAGTGCGGAGAAGCGCATTCCTGGAATTAAGCTCTCCTCCACGCGAATGAATCTTCCGGTCGGCCGTGTGTTTGTTCTACACTAAATGCATCTCTTGATAGTCGTAATCTCCTGTAGAAGATCAAAGATGTGGCCGCTCGCGTCACTTTTATCACCCTTCCGCACGCCGGCCGTGTTAAGCGTGTTCGGTTTGCTGTACGTTGAAACATGTTGTTGATAGATTCCTAAAACAGATCTTCATTTACACATGCGTGAGCTTTTATTCGTGTTCATTCGGACTCGTGAAAGCACAACTCTCCCAGAACTTGTGCCATGTGTTTAATATTAGATTATATCTGCCACATTCACTCACGGGCGGAGAGCGCGTGAAATGAACCCTGTCTATTTTTTTAACCTCAGTAATGAAAAGAATACTGGAGCGGTACTGCGGGCTTTCGGTGGTTCGATGGACCCTGGCGATAACAGCCAGAATAAACAAATAGAAATTATCCCCTGAAAACACTCGTACATTATTCATGAGCGTATCTCTACATCTGTCCCGAAACGGACGGCTCGTATCGCTCTTCTTCTGAAGCGTCACTCACATGCAGATTAGGGGCTTTTAGTTTTGTGCCTCTGACCCGTCGGGCACTCGAGCCGGTCGAGGGGAACTCATGCCAAATTATATTTCCTCTTCTCTCTCCCCGTCTGTAACGTTAGGGCACGTGGGAACCAATGAGCATTTTTTGCTCCCTAATTTGTAAGCAATTCCGATCCATCAAGCGTCTGGCCTCTGTCCTCCCCGAAACGGCCGAGCGGTGAGGTTGGAGCCGAGCGTTGGGCTGCCAGGGCATGAAACTCAATATGCGGCGTATAATTCGAAACATAATTGATCGAGTCGAACGCTTCTGCCCGTCCAGATGTAAAACCTTCAAACAGACAGAAAAACAATTTGTTTTTTAAACCGAACCCGTGCGTTCGGACCGTTAGCGCCCCGGTCGATGAGACATCACAGAGCGTCTTTATCAGAGCGCTGAAACCGCACTTTTGACTCTAGCGTGGTCCCTGTGGCATCTGATAGATGAGTTCCCAGAGACAGATGCTGGACATCTTGCGTTTCTTTTGACATATGCTGCCCCGCTATCAGCCGATCTGCTGCTAAAGTGTTTGCCTTTCTCCCTCAATGGCACCTAAAACCCCAAAGAATTCCCTCTCTCTGTCACTCGGCCCCAATTTGTCATGAATGCTTGCGGTTTTGTGTGTGCTGGAACAGACGGGGGGCTGTTTGCGGCTCTCTGCCCGAAGGTCCATCTGGAGCCAGCGGAGACGGATCTGTCTGACACAGAAAGCTCTCAACAGAGCCGCTGGAGTGAAGAGTCGTGTCGCCCCGTCGGGCTCTTTGTCTCGTTCTCGTCTCTCGGTGTGTTTGTCTGGGAGACGACGCAGATGGTGCGGCTCTCAGGACGACTCCTGTGTCTGTTTGTTTCATTAAGTGCGTCTCGGCTGGAAGACGTGAACCCGAGAAGCTCTTCGACCTCAACACCTTGAGAGAAGCAGAATGTTTGCATGTTGTGTCACTTCAGAAATCATACGTGTCACACAAACTCTGCTCTGAAATGAGCTTCAAGTCTGTTTATTCTTCATGGGTGAATGTTTGCCCATCAGAGTGCATTCTGGGATTGACTAGAAAAGGTCCTAGAAAGAACAATCTAGTGTTGCCTTAAAATAGCACCTAGGTTGTTCACTAGGTTTGGACTGAACAATCATATCTTCGTTTATATTGTAAAGTGTGTGTGTGCATGTGTCCTTGTGCGTTCTTAGGTGTTTGTGTGCGTGTGTGTCTGCGCGTTTGCGTCTGACCCGTCTGCGTGTATGCTTGTGCGCGTGTCTGCGTGTGTGTGTCTGCCTGTGTTCAAATGTGTTTGCGTGTGTTGTGTGTGGCTTCTGGATCAGATCATGACCTGTAACTCAAACACAACCATATTTAGAGCTGAAGAACGACTCCGGCCCGTTGAGTCCAATCTCTCTCTCTCTCTCTCTCTCTCTCTCTCTCTCTCTCTCTCTCTCTCTCTCTCTCTCTCTCTCTCTCTCTCTCTCTCTCTCTCTCTCTCTTCAGTTCAATTCAAATGAGCTTTATTGGCATGACTGTGAAATAACAAATATTGCCAAAGCAGTAATAATACATATAGTATGGACATTCAAAAATACATTGCATAAAGAATAAATAAATACATAAATAAAAAATACAAATGACAAAATAAAATACAAAGAACAATGACCTAAACTAACAGTTTTACTAGAACTATCTAGTTGCTACATTTGTATCTCTCAAGTTATGACAAGACAACAAGTATTGTGCCGCCAGGTTAATGCATTCAAGTTTTTCTCCCAATAAGTATAATAGTTTTCCTACATTACTCACTCTATGGAATTCAGGACAAACATTTCCTATTAGAGTAAAATACTTTTGTCTAATAGTTTGATATTTCTTACATTGAGTGAGAAAGTGAAGTTCATCCTCTACAACACCATCAGTACAGTGTGAACACAATCTATGATCTCTGGATGTCCAGTTCTGTCTGTGTCGACCTGTTTCTATACACAGACTATGAGCACTTAGACGATACTTTGATACAAGTTTTCTCTGCTTATAATCTTGAACATTTATTAAGTATTTATAGTCCGTTTTTATTTGTCTGAAGCAAGTTAATTTGTTTACATTGTTGATTTTGTTTTGCAAAAAAAAACCTCGCTCTCTCGCCCTTTCTCTCTCGCTCTCTCTCTGTCTCTCACTCTCTCTCGCTCTCTCTCTCTCTCTCTCTCTCTCTCTCTCTCTCTCTGCCTCCGCTCATAACTCTCTCTCTCCTGTAAACATTTCAAACAGTCTGAGGGCCGGGAGACGCAGCGCTCTTAGCAGCCGAATACATCACAACAAATGATGTGTTTGTTTTACACTTGAGTCGGTCGGGCGGACGTGATGCAGCAGTATTTGAGTTACTGCGCTTTAGTGCAACTCCACGCAAAAATCTGTCTCGCTTTATGAGCTGAGCTTCAGCTCGCCGAGGTCACACATACTGTTTATCCTTCATACTTCAACCGCTTTCTTCTCTTCTAATGTTTGTTTCTCCGTTGTGCAGCTGATCGTGATGGAAAGAGATGCGCACAACAACTGCTAAACACTTATTTCACTTCGCGCGCAGTTTCTGTGTCTTCTGAGCAGATTTTAGTTTGATTTCTGCAGCATTCAGTTTTCAATTTTAATTTATTTCTGTACCACTTAACAATTTACAGAAAATATATCGCAGAACAAACAGACATTAAATCTAGATCTAAATCTAGTAATAAAATATAGAATATAGAAATAAGAACAAATCCATATTATAATCTTAAAAACATTGTCTATTGTAAATCTTCATATTTATGATTTAGAAACAATACATGAATTTATTCAAATATGAATGTTTAATGACAGTAAGTGTTGGGGTTAAGATGATCTCCGTCCATCTGTCTTTTAACTGAAATGTATTTTCCGGATCTCCTGTGACTCTTCTGTACCCAAAACATGGCCAATTATGGTGCTTTGGTTTCATTGACTGGTTTGGAGGTCGAGGGAATGAAAGGCGTGACGTCCGTCCCCTCACAGAAGAAGAGCGAGACTGACAGCACAGAACACATGAGACGGAAGTGAGCGTGTCCGAGCGCACACGTCTGTCAGAAAGAGTTCAAGTGAACATGTCAGACTGAAACTCTTCCACAGATGAGAACACTGAAGAGTCTCTCAGTTTCCATCACATAATCATTAATAATGTGATGGTGTTTGCTGAAGTGAAAGGTTTGTCATTCATTCGCTCTGATGTGTGTGTTTGTGTCGTCAGGTTGAAATCTGCAGAAGAAAGTTTCAGACAGGTGAAGGAGAAAGCCACATACAGCATCAAACCTAAACACGCCTCTGGAATCGTAAGAATCTTTCTTCATTCATCTTCAGTCATCTACAGCTTTAATGCTGATATTTGTTTGTCTGATTTGTGTCTCAGAAAGCGAAGTTGGGTATGAAGATATGAGTGTTCTCGCTGGTATTAAACATCACACGAACACACACACAGCAGACGTCACTTCTGTCATCTGAAATACGGACACAGGAAGTGATCTTTGCCCTCTGAATGCGATGTCTCATCCTGTCTGATGAAGCACGAGGTCTTGAAGCAATATCATCGGTTTTATTTTTAATACACGAGGGAAAAAATTAAGAGGAGAAACTGGATTTCTGCAGTAAAATATTAAAATATGAAGTCATCCGGCGGCTTCAAAATAACTCTTTAAACATGAGCACATGGTGTTCACTTCACCTGCATTCTCTAACATCTCGAAAGCACACTACAGGACCTGAAAGAGACACTGATACAGTACAAACAGCTAGTCAATGTCTCTCTCTCTCTCTCTCTCTCTCATATGAACTTCAGTGTTATGTTTATGAAATGGTTCAGGGTTGTTTTTCTTGTTCTGCTGCATTAACACACAGTTTCTCATAATGTATTTAAAAAGGTTTTTTTAAATTAATGTAAATGTTATTAACATGTTTATGTGGCACTGTTTGTTTGTTTTTAGCATGTCTGTGTTGGACGGATGTCTGCTCTTCATGTGCAATAACTGTTTGTATCTGATGGTTTTGAGAAGTGTAATTTATGTAAAATAAAGCGATTAATAAATTCAGACGTTTGATTTTTATTTTGTGATTTTGAGATTTACTTGACACCCACATCATGCTTTCCTGTTGTTTTTAATCTTCAGATGGATGTGCAACTGTCCACAGACTGGCTTCTGTATGCGGTAAAACTAAATTCTCATTGCCACTTGAAAATGTCTAAACATTGAATAAAATCGTTTGTTTGTGTACATCTCATGACATTCATCTGTGACGGGCATTGAAACCCAGCATCACTTTATCATCTGATTCCAGTTTCATCAATAAAGGTACAACAAAAATGAGAATTCTTTCATCATTTATGACTTTCTTCTTCAGGACTCAACACGACATATTTTGAACCCCATTGACATGAACACAAAACCACTGAGACGTTTCTCAGAATATCTTCTGTTGTGTTCCACTGACTCACATTTGAGGGGAATAAATGATGACATAAGATTTATTTGAGGTGAACTGTCTCTTTAACATCCACAGATTCAATGTTGCGGGAATGAGGAAAACATGAAAACAAAGCTCTACTAGAAATAGTTTAATATAGTCAGTTCTTTCTCTAGATATATACATTTATTGTACCAAAGTTCTACGTGTCAGAGTTCCGTTAAGCAGCAGCGGGTTTGAGTCGGTTTTTATTCTCTGACTGAATCGAGTGCTCGCGAGCGTCTCTTCAGCGTCAGATAGCGTCTGTAGTGACGCATGAACGCAGCGTCCGTCACTGTTTGTCCGCCACGCTCACCGACATGCAGCGACACTGTTTCACGCGCTGGATCTTCCGGTAACGGAGCGGCGGCTGCAGGTCGGGACAGTCGAGCTCCACCGTCAGCGTGGTGAAGCGATGCGGTCTGCAGAAGGCACAGGACTGGAAGGACTCCTGCTCTTTCTTCACGTGTCGAGGGATGTAGAACGAGTTACACTGGCCGTAACAGAAGCGATTGATGACCGTCCGGCTCCTACAGGCCTCCTGACTGACCGTCTGCCGCAGCGGCTGCGTCTTACACCAGTCGCTCTTCAGGTACTTTCTCTCGGTCACCACTAAAGCCTCCTGACTGGACGCGAGCACTTCCTGTTTGCGTCCGCGGCGGTCTGACGTGTTCGCGTTGTTCTTGAAGGGTGATGGGATGGAGCCCTGCGGTCGATTCTTCCGACTGTCGCAGACTCCGAACAGCGAACCGGCGGCGAGCAGCAGCAGCAGCAGCCGACACAGCGCGACCTTACGACTCATCCTGAAAGAGACGAAACAATACGGTCAATAAAAGAATAAAAGACAGCCCGTTTCAGCCAGGGTTGAGAGTTTTTCTTTTTATTAAATAAAAAAAAAGGGTATTTTGACATAGTATCTCATAATAATGACTTAGTATCTCAAAATAATGATAAAATAAGTCAAAATTTCGACTTACTAACTCAAAATAATGAGAAACTTTCTCATAATACTGACTTATTTTCTCATTATTATGAGTTACTAAGTCATAATAATTACTTTTTAAATCGAATACATTTCCTCAAGCCTGGCGGAAACGGGCTTCTATAATTGCGTATGATAAACATATTTAAAACTTCATTTAACAAAGCATGAAAAAAATCATAAAGTTAAAATGCTTATTTTGATTCAATATTAAATCAATTATATTTGCTATCTGGGATCTTTAAAAAAGTGCTTTTTTTTATTCATTTTGCAGATGCTTTTATCCAAAGTGACTTACAAGTAGAACATCATAAAACATTTTGTCCCCATAGTTTACAGTTTATAGTTTTATTGTATTTTGAAGTGTTGTGGTGAAGTTAAATCTTCAGACACTTAATCTCAACACAAACAACACAAGAGCCACTGAAGCTGAGCTCAATACTCACTACTTGAAGTTAGAACTGATCTGAAAACAGTGTGTTAATGTTGAGTGTTGAGAGGTTTTATGGGTTGTTGGTGTTTGGTGATGAGTTTTTGGCTCAAAGTCTGTATTTAAAGTCACATCAAATGTGTTCAGTTGGGTTCAGGACTTGGTTTTATGCAGACCAGTCAAGTTCTTCCACACTGACTGAATCAATGATTTCTTTCTGAATCTTGTCTCATACACAGAGACATTGTCATGATGGGATAGAAAAGCGCTCTTATTCACAAACTGTTGCTATTAAATTACAAGCACACAGTTCTATAGAATATCATGATATAGATTTGTACTAAAGTCATGTTTATTAGAGTGACACAATACTTTTGCCAATATAGTTGTATTTAAAAGTTAAAACTTGATGTGGTTGTGTTTAAACCGTGACACAATAGGGTGGTTTCCCAAACACGGATTAGATTAGTTTTAGACTAAAAGAAATGTAAGAACTGTCCAAACTGAAAACAACAAAAGTGCCTCTGTGTTGTCTCAAAATGCACACAAGTAATGTTTTTAGTAAGGTATGTTTGTTAAAACTACTTACATTTCCCCCAAAAAAACTAAAGCCTAGTCCAGGTTTAAACTAATCCCTGTCTGGGAAACCACCCCATAGTGTTCTAGTATAATATGAATATATGACATCACATATCGAGTTTTTTCTGCGGTGGAATAACAATAATAATAATAATTATCATTAGACTCAATATTTCTTCTTATTGTTTTACTTCCAAGTATATTGACTTATTGTGTAGTGTTTGTGTCTCTTGTGTCAAACAGCAGAATGATCAGAATCAAAGTCATGTTCTCTAAATGATTGATTTGTCGTCTTTATCTTTATAAAGAATGTTCATTTGAATAGGTTTTAATCTCTGAACATCTCGATGAAAACAATGAAACTCCGGAGAAATATTGTAGATGTATAAACGTTCACATTATAAGATGAAGTTATAAAAAACAATACTGCTGTCATATTCAGATTGTTCTTATTTGATCAGAATCTCTCCTGAAACAACATCAACATTAAACTGATGTGAGATTTGTGTTGTCACATGATCAGAGAGAGAGTGACACCTGTCAATCATCCACACAGAGAGAGTGACACCTGTCAATCATCCTCACAGATTCCTGTAAGGAATATAAAGTGCTTCACTTCACTGTAAGTCATTTAAATGTTTTTCTAGATTCTGAATTACAATGATGAGAAAAGTGATTCACACTCATATGAACATACAGTATGAGTGAAGATGTCTTCAAGAAACATGTCTGAGAATTTACTGTACGTGCATAAGAACGAGACGCTGAAGTGTTTACTTTTTCAAATTTTCCATCTCTTATCAAAGACGTGCTGTGTCTCAAGAACATTAACACAAGGACGTTATTTTATTATAATGTTAATGTTACGTCACAGAAGACTGTTAAACCGCGCACACGCACCCGCGCACGCAGATTCAGATTCATTCAGGTGCTTTTAGTCTGACTGTGACACACAACAAACAAACAAAAGCTTCATTCAGGTTTCAAAACATCAGTGAAGTGAAAAAGATAAATAATGTTCAGCTCATGAACACACACACACGTTAATGTTTTCATCGTGTGTGTCTTTATTCTTATTGATTTCTGCCGTTATACTTGAGAAATGAAGCGTGTGCGTTCAGGAGCGAGTTTGTGTGATGTTTAACACTGAAGGTGCCTTACAGTTTATCTGCTGAATAAACATAAAGAGAAATAAACTCACTGTTTGTTCTCTGAGATCAACATTTAAACAAAACTTCTGCTCTTTACTTTCTCTAAACGTGACAAGTTTGGGCTCAATTCATGCTTCACAAATGAATCTTTTTACACAAAAACAGAAAAGTAAATCAATATCATCACATCTCTGTTGTATTATTTCACAGTTTAATGACTCTTTAATCTGATGAATGTATTTACATTTGAACTAAACAGTAAAGGAGGAGGACTAGAAACTGTCATGGGTGTAAATATTGCAAATAAAAGAGTCGTACAGAAACTTTCAGAACACAACACAAACAAACACAAACATCTGAAACATGACAGACTTCATTCTCTGATGACTGAATCACTTCACATCTCTTATATATAGTTCTTCTGTGGACACTGAATTCATCTTTATAAACTGTGATTCATCTCTCACAAATGTGCACAAAACTAACTTTGACAACACAAACACAGCAAAACAAATCACTTAGTATTTTTGTCTTGGTTTCTAGTACAAGTGTCTAAATATTCTTGCATCAGGATGCATTTTCTTCATAAGCAAAATGACATAAATTTCAAGTAAAGTGAAATTCAAATGAAATTTAAAAAAATCTGCCAATGGGGTGAGAAAAAAAACTTGAATTAAGTTGAACCTTTTTCAGTCACTAAATTCAAGATTATTTTTTTTACCCAGTTGGCAGATGTTTTTGCTTGTTTTAAGCACAAATTTACTTACATTTCAAATTTCTTACGTCAAATTGTCTCTGAAGAAAATGCATCTTGATTCAAAAATTTATGGACATTTGTACGTGAAAACAAGACAAAAATATTAAGAAAATTATTTTTTGAAGTGTACAATTACATAAACATATATTTTAAAAAATATACTTAAACATTCATTTTTTGTTTACTGCTTTTGAGCAGTGAACATTTTTATAAAAAAGTTAAAGTGTACTTTCTTATTTCAAATAGCACACTCGGATCAACTTTTTTAAATAAACGTTTTTACTAAGAACTTTCCCAGTTGCCTTTAGTTGATTTATGTAAATAAATAAACACATTGTAGTGATTCAGTGATCAGTGTCATGATGATTATAAAACTCAAATCCTCTTTACACAACAGTGCTGGGGTGAGAGATCTCTAAACCACACAACAACACCAATAATCCTCTCACACAACCTCACAAATCACACAACAACTACACACCACAACAGACTTTGAGGTGAAATAAAGCATGTGTGAAACTACCATAACATTTACATGAATAACATTAATACTAGTGTATTAACGGGCAAAATGTCAAGTTCACTTAGAAGAAAGTGTACAAGTATACTTCCAATAAACATTTACTGAATGTATATCAAAGTGTACTTTCATCATCATAAAATGTGCAGTATTGAACTAGTAAACTATCAGTTTACGCTACAAATGGAAAATGTAAACTAAGTTTAACAGTACAATTAAAGTACTTTTACAGAATAAAAAGTGGGCTAATGTATAGTCCCAAAAAGTACTAAAGTAGCACACAAGTATATAAAGTACTCAAAAAAAAACCTTGGAAGTCAATAAAATGAGCAAAGTGTTTTCATTCTTCATGCTGTTAGGAAACTAAAGCGAATATAAACAGAAGCAGGTTTCATGTGTTCATGACTCACCTGAACATGTGTGTTTGTAGTCAGAGGTGATGGAGATGTGAGGATCTGTCCATGGACGAACGTTCCTCAGGATTCTGTGTCACTGGTACCCAGTGATGAGTTTATACTGGACTCTGATCCACAGACACTTTCATGCAGTTTTCTCTCTAGATGACTTAAGAAATGTCTCTCTCTCTCTCTCTCTCTCTGTGTGTGTCTCTCTCTCTCTGTGTCTCTCCCTCCACCACTTGCATGTGGATCTTATCACCCTGCAAGCTTTCTATTGGCTCTGATCACCAAACAAATCATAGACCTACTAATACTACCTTCTCTCTCTCTCTCTCTCTCTCTCTCTCTCTCTCTCTCTCTCTGTGTCTCTCTCTCTCTCTCTCTCTCTCAAGACACTCCTACTTTCAGTTTTAAACTGATGTTTCTCACTCACTTTCTTTCTCTCTATCACACACACACAGTTTTTTATACAGTACATCTATTATATATCCAAACCAAATGAACATTATGATTCTATATTTATAATTGTTTTGCTCATTATAGAAAGTCACCAGAAACTAACAGATGTGTGCAAATTGTATTGTTACAAGCAAAAACATTAAGATGTTCTGTGTCTCATATCATTACAGAACAGATTTAACTTTCATAACTTACACATTTCATACATGAACTAAAATATCAATATGTTTAACACTATTCAAGTGTGCTGATGAATAAAACAGCTTCTGATTTTATATATAAACTCAGAAATGACCTATATGAAATTCTATGAGATTATCTGCTGTATTACAGCACCACCTGCTGGACACACAGCAACATCTCACAATTCTGTTTGACTTACAATTATATTTACATTTATGCATTTGGCAGATGCTTTTATCCAAAGCGACTTACATTACATGACACAATATTCATTTGTTTTTGAGTATGTGCAGTCCCTGGGATCAAACCCATGACATTGGTGTTGCTAGCGGCGGTTTAGGAGTGAAATAAACACACATTTTCTTTAAATCAAAGTGATTGTATGTGTATCTTTAACAGATGGACAAGAAAACATGCATATATATTCTCTCTAATCTCTTTATTTGATTTTGAATTGTATTTACATCAAATCTCTATATTATAAATGCAATAACATCATTTGGACAGACAGACATTTATCTGTATGTATATCTCATGAATTTCCTCAAAAGCCAAACTGAAAGAATCTAATAGTGTTTGACATGAGTCCTGAGCCACAGCGATCAGGTGAATATTTGCTTTTTATTTGATCTCTTAGCTGCAAGATATTAATGTCTCTGAGAAAATAAACATTACAGTCCAGTACCATTCATCTAATATAGTATATTTCCATCTAAACTGACAAATGATGTATATCTTCTCATCCACATCTCTTATCAAAATACATTTAATCATCTGTACATCACCATGAGCACCAACTGTATATCACACTCGCCTCGAAACATCCTCACATGTGTTTCATTGACATGTTTAAAGACGAAGATAAACATTGTGATGGATTAACTGCTCATTGTTTATCAAATGCTCCATCAGAAAACATGCCTATGCTCCATAATGTATACACAAATGTACAAAACAACAACATTAAAGGAAAAAATGAACATTCTTAAATATAGTATAAAACAAATAAGACATGAGAAACAGCATCTCTAACAACATCCGACCGCATTACTGTTACTCTGTTACTCTGCAACTGTGTTACTCTGCAACTGTGTTACTCTGCAACTGTGTTACTCTGCAACTGTGTTACTCTGCAACTGTGTTACTCTGCAACTGTGCAACTGTGTTACTCTGCAACTGTGCAACTGTGTTACTCTGCAACTGTGTTACTCTGTAACTCTGCAACTGTGTTACTCTGCAACTGTGTTACTCTGTAACTCTGCAACTGTGTTACTCTGCAACTCTGCAAATGTGTTACTCTGCAAATGTGTTACTCTGCAACTGTGTTACTCTGCAACTGTGCAACTGTGTTACTCTGCAACTGTGTTACTCTGTAACTCTGCAACTGTGTTACTCTGCAACTCTGCAAATGTGTTACTCTGCAACTCTGCAAATGTGTTACTCTGCAACTGTGTTACTCTGCAACTGTGCAACTATGTTACTCTGCAACTGTGTTACTCTGCAACTCTGCAACTGTGTTACTCTGCAACTGTGTTACTCTGCAACTCTGCAACTGTGTTACTCTGCAACTGTGTTACTCTGCAACTGTGTTACTCTGTTACTCTGCAACTGTGTTACTCTGCAACTGTGTTACTCTGCAACTGTATCCTGTGTACTCAGTTGTGCAAAAAAAGCAAATCAACCATCATATATTTATAGTTCTTTCATACAATGAAAGTATGTGCTTTAAAAAACATCAGCACATTAGAATGAGCAAATAACTGAAATATTTGCTTTGTTATTTCATTTGACAACAGAGCTGAACGTGAACGTCACTGATACATGAAGTTTCTGAAACACTTCTGCAACTTTAAGTCCAGAATGTCTCAAAAAATGAAGCAAAGAAAATGTAAATAAAAGAAACAAAGTGTGTGAGACATGCGAGGAGTGATGTTGAGAACAGACAGAAAAGTGTCAAGTGATGTTATTATGATTCTTCATCAGTGATGCAGCTGAGAGAGAAAAACACACAATTCATCTCCATGAACTCTGATGTAAATATTATATGAGTTTCAGACTCAATCACAACATGACAGGAACCCTAATCTACTGAAATAAAACAACCAACTATATCAAAGTGACACAAAATCAGTATTTAGAATTAGAATTTAGTTTCTTAACTTTAGTTCTTAAATCATTTGAATCATCTTGTAAACACTAATGCTTCTCATTATTTACTCCATTTAACTGCATCTTGACTCTCTTTTGTTGAGAAAAGTAAAATAACAAGAGGAATATCTCACCTGACATTCAGATTCTAGAAAAGATTCTTGCTTTTCTGTGAAAAAACATCATAAACACAAGAACAACTGTGAAAGGATAATTCACAACACACACACACACACAAACACACACACAAACACACATGATTGGTTTTGTTTGTGTGTTATTGTTGTATTGATCAGATGCTGTTTTAAAGTATTAAGCTTCATTGGTCAAGATGACTTACAGCTTGAGTGACTGACCAATCAGAATCAAGGATTTCAGAGCACATGACAGAATTAAACAACAACATGATGATGAAACAAATATTCATAAACACACAAACACACACAATCACACTCTTTCATCTGCACAAAACTCATCTGACAAACTTACCACATGACAAGAGCTTCAGCGTTTCTGTTTCATAACTTCAAAACTGACAGCAAAGAATAAAAAGAACACAAAGAAGAACAGAAGAGAACACAAGAGACGAACACAGCACTAAAAACCCACATGACACAATAAAACCATCAGACTGAACACAAGAGTGAGAGAAATGACATGAAACCGTCTGATCTAAAACTGTACTCTATACACCACATCACACTGAAGCACTTCCTGTTTCATCACATATATCATTACAAATATTTTCATTCAATTCTGTTGGCTAGATTATCGTGGACGTTCTTCAGGACCAGTGTTGTTTATGTCTTCTTATGTGACATAACATCTAATCTCTTTGTCTTTAAAGAAGTTGATGTCACTAACCTGACACGCGCGCGCACACACACACACACACACACACACACACACACACACACACACACACACACACACAGGCTGTGGGTTAGATAGCAGTTTCCAGGCGTTTCAGCGCTTTTACCTTTTTCTTGGCCTGCAGAAGCTCCTGATAGACGCTGGATCTGATAAAGCGACTGTATGAGTCGCTCTTCATGAGTTTATAGATGTGCTCCTGATGAAGAACAACAACAGTCTAAAACGACATGAACTCATCATGAGACGAACACACATGACTGAACACACACACACACACACACACACCTGAGCATCTTCAAAAGCATAGCGGCCGGGATCCTTCACATTCTGAGTGGTTTTGTCGTAACTCTTGGAGTCGACGTTGATGGCACTCGGAGCTCCAGGAGCGAGAAACTCCTCCCAGATCTCCTGAACCCTGTTGGGCACCTCACGAATTGCCCGCTTCTTCAGCTCCTGCACGGCTAACCAAAACCTGCACACACACAACAAACATGCTTAGAAAACACACACAACAAACAGAATGTGGCCATGTTGACCTTAGAACATCAGACAGTTGTGTATATGTTGTTGTGTATGAGGAAGCTGAAAAGCATTTTAACACTAAAGCCATAGAGATGACGATGATGATGTCACCTCAGATTCTCCGAGCTGAACTCAGACTCCAGGAACTTAAGGAACTGTTCTCTTCCGACCGGATCATTTAAAACTTCATCAAAGCCAAAAGCCCAGCGCTTCACCCTCTGCTGTCCTGGTTCTTTACTGAAACACACACAACACCAGCGTCTGTCACTACACTGAACATGATAATGATGAGAATGTGAAGACAAACACATGTCAGGATGAACTTACTGTCAACAATCTGTCATCTGTCATCAAACATCAATTATTGTACACTGACAACATTTAAACTTATGTATACAATCATGTATCAAAGGAATATCATCAAATTAAATGATATGAAAAACATGAATAATACATATTTCTGAACATTTATCAACATAAAATATAATGTCACATTAAAAACAACAATGAAATAACAGCAGATTATCACCTGGCCTCCAGCTCCCAGCATGTGGTGTCATCAGACATCCAGGGGTTTGAAGGATCTGGTGATGTGAAGAAGGGGTCGTACTCCATATACTGCTCTGAGAAACTCAACAAACTACACACACACAAACACACACACAAACTCAATTTCTGTGTTTACTCATAATAATATGATCATGTGTGTGTCACTCACCTCTCTGCAACTTTAGACATTTTTAACCGATGTCTGTCTAACTGCACCTGCCAATACTGTATCTGAAAGACAAGCAGTGAGCACATGAGACATGAACGAGTAGCAGCGAGCACGTAATGAGATATGAAAGACAAGCGGCGAGCACGTGATGAGACATGAACGAGCAGCGGTGAGCACGTGATGAGACATGAAAGAGAAGCGGCGAGCATGTGATGAGACATGAAAGAGAAGCGGCGAGCACTTGATGAGATCTGAAAGAGAAGCAGCGAGCACGTGATGAGACATGAAAGACAAGCGGCGAGCAAGTGATGAGACATGAACGAGCAGCGGCGAGCACTTGATGAGATCTGAAAGAGAAGTGGCGAGCACTTGATGAGATCTGAAAGAGAAGCAGCGAGCACGTGATGAGACATGAAAGACAAGCGGCGAGCAAGTGATGAGACATGAACGAGCAGCGGCGAGCACTTGATGAGATCTGAAAGAGAAGTGGCGAGCACTTGATGAGATCTGAAAGAGAAGCAGCGAGCACGTGATGAGACATGAAAGACAAGCGGCGAGCAAGTGATGAGACATGAACGAGCAGCGGCGAGCACTTGATGAGATCTGAAAGAGAAGCGGCGAGCACTTGATGAGATCTGAAAGAGAAGCAGCGAGCACGTGATGAGATAAGAAAGACAAGCGGCGAGCACTTGATGAGATCTGAAAGAGAAGCGGCGAGCACGTGATGAGATCTGAAAGAGAAGCAGCGAGCACGTGATGAGATATGAAAGACAAGCGGCGAGCACTTGATGAGATATGAAAGAGAAGCGGCGAGCACGTGATGAGATATGAAAGACAAGCGGCGAGCACGTGATGAGACATGAACAAGCAGCAGCGAGCACGTGATGAGATATGAAAGAGAAGCGGCGAGCACGTAATGAGATATGAAAGAGAAGCGGCGAGCACTTGATGAGACATGAACGATTAGCAGCGAGCACGTGATGAGACATGAAAGAGAAGCGGCGAGCACGTGATGAGAACTGAAAGAGAAGCAGTGAGCACGTAATGAGATATGAAAGAGAAGCAGCGAGCACTTGATGAGACATGAACGAGTAGCAGCGAGCACGTGATGAGATCTGAAAGAGAAGCGGCGAGCACTTGATGAGATCTGAAAGAGAAGCGGCGAGCACGTGATGAGACATGAAAGAGAAGCGGCGAGCACGTGATGAGACATGAAAGAGAAGCGGCGAGCACGTGATGAGATCTGAAAGACAAGCGGCGAGCACGTGATGAGACATGAACGAGTAGCAGCGAGCACGTGATGAGATCTGAAAGACAAGAGGCGAGCACTTGATGAGATCTGAAAGAGAAGCAGCGGGCACGTGATGGGACATGAAAGAGAAGCGGCGAGCACGTGATGAGATATGAAAGACAAGCGGCGAGCACGTGATGAGATATGAAAGACAAGCGGCGAGCACGTGATGAGACATGAACGAGTAGCAGCGAGCACGTGATGAGATCTGAAAGACAAGCGGCGAGCACTTGATGAGACATGAACGAGTAGCAGCGAGCACGTGATGAGATCTGAAAGAGACTCTGTATAGTCTTTCCACTATCTACAGCTACTGTGAATAGAACTAGAACATAACCCTACCATCATACATTTATCTATACTTAACATAAAAACTAATTTGCACTTTATGGTATAATTGTCATTTTAAGTTTCCTGTACTTACAACATTTGCATTTATGAACCATGTTTATTATGCTGATACTTTAAACATCTCACATTGGAAATAACCCAGTGTCAGTACCCATAATATCATTAACCATGAGGACTAATACTGTTGATACTTGGCACATATTTATATTGCTATTTTTTTCTATACTATATTGCCTAACCACTGCCTAATTGTTTGTAAAGCTAGTTTGCATCGGCGCAAAACATTAAAAATGTCTTCCATTATATAAAATAATCCAACATGTTTATGTACGTGTGTGTACCTGGTTCTGCAGCTCCTCCTCTGTAGGTTCTTTCATTTCAGGTGTTGCAGTGTGTGTCGGGCTGTGACTGCGGATGTCATTCTGTAGACCATATACTGACTGCAGACACACACACACGCGCACACACACACATTCATGTGAGTTTAGTCTTTTCTCTTCTGCTGGTTTGTGTTTTTTAATATAAACTCTTTTAAAAAAAATCTGAATCTCATGAATATCATGAGACTGTGTGTCTGATTACCTTGCGTGTTTTGTGAGGTTGTTTCATCCGAGAAGATTTCTTTATGTCTGCTTCAGTGGTGTTTACACAGCCAGGCTGAAACACACACACACACACACACACACGTCAAGAGTTAGAATTGTTATCTCTCTATGAATTGTGTGTGTAATGACACACATGTGTATTGTTGTTCTGTAAAGTTTCATGTGCATTAAGATCCTCATGAGCAGGAGAAAACTTCACATGTCATGTGACTCACCACAGGTCTATGAACATCCCAGAATGCTCGCTCCTGACTGTCCAGAATCTTCCGCTCGATTTTGTCTCGTTTCTTGTCCACTCTGACACACACACACACACACACACACACACACACACACACACAGGAAGTCAGGGCTCAATCACAGCCAATCAGAAGACATCTGGTGTGTAAGGTTTAGTTAAGTGAAGCAGTGAGATGTTACTGGACTGATGGTTACAGTGAATAAAATAACATGTACACTAAAGGGTTAAGAGTCTGTTGACTTACTTTGCTTGTGCTTCTGCTTGCATAAATATAAACTCCCATTTACGTGCAAACGCTCTCTGTAACCGCGCCAAACTCTCCTGAAACACACATTCAACCGTCACGCGTGTATTCAAACATCAACACTGACAAACACCATCTCTAAAAAAACACTTACTGCTTCATAATCTGCCAACTCCAGACGAGCCTTATTCTGCATCGTCCTCTTACAGAGATACACGGCTGCAGAGCAGAGAGAGAGAGAGAGAGAGAGAGAGAGAGAGAGAGAGAGAGAGAGAGAGAGAGAGAGAGAGAGAGATGTACATATCATTATATTACTTGATTCTCTTGAATGGATATTCTGCTTTTGTAGAAAATTTGTACTGTATTTTTCTTTCAATTTTATATATTACTTATTCACTTTAAGCTTGCACTACACATATCACACTTTTCATTTGATACTATTAGTACTATTATTGTTATTATTATTACTTACCCTCTGTTTGTATACATATTTGCACTATAATAAATCGCACTTAAATTGAAAAAAATTGAATTGAAATTGAGAGAGAGAGAGTTTATTTAAAATTTCTATATTGTTTAATGCCTTCTAGTTTTTATTATTATTATGCTTTGCTTTTATTTGTTTTGTTTTTATTGTGAAATGCTTTGGCAATATGTACTTTAGTATGTCATGCCAATAAAGCTATTTGAATTTGAAAAATTTGAATTCTGAAGACTCAATAATAGTTTGTTCATTGATCTGTCTGATGTGTGAACTTTAACTGTGTGTGTGTGTGTGTGTGTGTATGCGCGCGCGTGTGTGTGTGTGTGTGCGTGCATGCGCGCGCGTGTGTGTGTGTGTGCATGCGTACCATAATCGGTGTTCTCTGGTTCCCAGCAGTTTGATGGCCAGAAGTATGGAGTCTGATATAAAGAGAGAAGAGCAGCAGTGAATGATGTCTGTCATCCCATCAGTGTAACTCGTGTTATCTCACAGCACTCACATGTTTATCTACACAGAACAGATTTAGCTAACTAACTGTTTCAAATGTAAAACTGAAGTATTTATTCAATCACATAACTTCAGCTTCACCTGAAAGCGGTAGAAAGTTCCATCATCTTTCAGCATCAGGACGTGGTCTGATATGGGGAAGAAATAACCGTGTGCTGCCATCAGAGTGCCCAGATGAAGAGCTTCCACTGAAACACACACACATCTCTCTCTATAATGACTTTACATTGATGCATTTGGCAGATGCTTTATCCAAAACGACTTACATTGCATTATACATTATACATTTGTTTCTGAGTATGTGTAATCCCTGGGATCAAACCATGACCTAGTGCCATGATCTAACCACTGAGCTAGAGGAAACTTTAACACTGTGTGAGTGTGTGTGTGTGTGTGTGTGTGTGTGTGTGTGTATTAAGAGACTTTACCTTGATCTTCAATGTTGAGATTTTTCTGCATCCACTGGACAATATCAGAGCCTGAGAAACACACAACACACAGTTTTCAACACTGATCTTTTACACACTTTCTCCTTAATCTCTGCTGTAGTACACAGCTCGTATACATCATCATACAGCCAGACAACTGCAGAATGAGATATTCAGGACACACACACACACACACACGTTGGTTTTACTATCTCCGTTGGGACAGTCCATAGGTGTAATGATTTTATATGATTATACCCTACAAACCCTATATTCTATTCCCTACACCTAAACCTATAGATCATAAAAAACATTTTGCATTTTTAGATTTTCAAAAAAAAAATTCTTTAAGAACATACAGCCTATCTTGAGACTTTAAAGATTGTTTAAGACCATTAGTGCATTATTCTCCTTCTATTCAAAGAATGTCCATAAAACATTTCACAGTAATAAGCCTGAGATTTAGTTTGAGCTGTTTGATTGTCATCATATTCTTTATATAAAATATGACTCAGAGTTAGCTTTAATAACAGAATGGATCATACCTGAAAACACACTGGGGATTTTGGACAGGAAACTCTTGACTGTACGGATGGGAATGCCGCTCTTGTCGTCCTGCATACGAGCGATGACGTCTTCCATCTGAAGAGCAGAAAGAGAGAAAGAGCTTCATGTGTGGAATAATCACAGTAATTACATGTGTTCATTAATAATTGTGTGTAATTAAAGCTTGTGTGTGTGATTAAACATATAACTGTGTGATCACATTTACTCCACACACCACTGTTAACCTGCTGTATGTGTATTACATACAGAAATCACACAAAAACAATACTTGACACACTTCATCCAAATCTACTGTTTACTGCAGTAAACACAAACCATGTATTGTCTTATCAGTTGTATTTTCTTCATTATTATTATGTGGTTTTTAAACATGAGGGAACAGTGCCACACAGCCAGACATCAGTTTATGATCCTCTTAGCTATTATTGACACACACACACACACACACACACACACACACTTCTCATCTCCATAAACACACACCACCGACTCTATCCACTAACACTTTACATTAGATAAAGATTCAGAAGAACAAACTGTGCTCATCTATCATTCAATGACAAATAATGTGTTCTGTCGATTACATTTAGAGAACGCTTTCAGAACGTGTTGGTTACATCACTTCACAACAGAAGAATATTTGACATGAAGGGTCTTAAAGTGATATTATGGAAGTTACTGAACTTTGACAGACAGAAATCGAAATACAACTAATGTATCAAAAATATAACCATCACCAAACATGTTACATGACCCTCAACTTTACATTTAGCAAACGCTTTTATACGCAAAGCGACTAACAAATGAGGTAAACAATGGAAGCAACTGGAACAACATAAGATAACAAAATGCATAAGTGGTCTGATAAAGCCTAGCACAGTATACAAAGTATTTTTTTTGTTGAGAAAGAGTAGAAAAGAGACAGAAAAGAATAGAAGTCAGTGTTAATCTGTCAGGTGTTGACGGAAGAGATGTGTTTACAGAATCTGCTGATCTTGTAGCAGCAGGCAGATCATTCTATCAATGTGGAACAGATCCAGAGAAGGTACGCAAGAGTGATTTTTTCCCTTTTTGAGATGGCACCACAAGACGTCGCTCGTTGGCAGAGCGCACGGATCGTGCAGGAACATAAGTCTGTATTACCGAGTGAAGATATGGGGGTGCAGAACCAGTGGTGGTCTTATAGACCAGGAGCAGAGCTTTGAATCTGATGCGGGCGGCAACAAGGAGCAAATGTAACCTAATGAAGCTCATTCAACCTCATTGAAGACTCTCACCGCTGCATTCTGGGTCATCCGTAAAGGTTTGATTGTGCAAGCGGGGAGACCAGCCAGTAACACATTGCTATAGTGCGGGCAGTCGTGGCCCAGTGGTTAGAGAGTTGGACTCATGACCAGAAGGTTGCTGGTTTGATTCTCAGGGCTGGCGGGTAACGGCTGAGATGCCCTTGAGCAAGACACCTAACCCCCACTTGCTTACTATACAAAATGTACAAATGTATAGTACAATGTAATGTAAGTCGCTTTGGATAAAAGCGTCTGCCAAATGCGTAAATGTAAATGTAAATGTAAATGTATAGTCCAGTCTAGACAAGACAAGAGCCTGGACCAGGACTTGCGTAGTATGCTCGGATAGGAAAGGTCTAATTTTCTTAATGTTGTAGAGAATGAATCTACAGCAACATTAACACCAGTGAACATGACACACATGTAGTCAACATGCTAAGAGCCCATATCTGACGCTAACACCATTATAATACTGTAACTCACAGCAGTAAGATATCTGTCTGTCCACACCAGCAACATATGACTATGATACATCATCAAATTATTTAAACAAATGACATTTTAAAAGATCATATTTGTTATGAAGTTTATAGTTTGAATATTCTTGTTTCATGCTATGTACTGCTTAGTTTATACACAAAACCTGTCATCTTACAGCCAATAATGACATGTCATGTGTATATGTTATGTGTGCGTGATCTGTGATCATCTATAAAATTACAGCAATGACACATTCACTGTCACCATCAACACAACAACAAATATTTACAGTAAAACTACCGTCAGTGTGAAGAGAGAGAAAACTAGAGCAGCCTTTACTAACCTCATGATGATTATATTTAAATAAAACCTTTTCCACAGAGACAGCTTGTGCTAATTCACTGTAGGACTGAAAATGAGGCTGATGGGAAAATAAATAGAACGCTATAACAGGACGCACATGGGCTGAGAACATGGGAACATCTCTCTCTCTCTC
>JAOTQM010000669.1:102500-113591 GCA_026939265.1 Oreonectes daqikongensis
CGAACCCACTGGTCAAACTGCTCCTCTGTCAGAAATCCCAGTTTAATAGCTGTGGCCTTCAGTGTCGAACCCTCTTTATGTGCCGTCTTTGCTATAGTTGCAGCTTTATCATAACCTGAGGAGAGAAGATGATCAGACACAAGAGTTTAAACATCTACACATGCAGTCCAGTTTTACTAGAAAATAAAAGTTCTTTCTCAGCAAAAGTGCCATAATATTACTGTGAATTAAGTTATTTTGTATTGTAAGTAAAGGTGTCAGTAAATCAGCCTAACACACGACACATGAAAAAACACATAAATGTCTACTTTATGGTTTCAACTTTAAAGTTTTTGGAGAAAATGTCAAAATTTGGGTGAAATATTGTTACATTGTCATTCAGTGTAACACAATAGTTGTGTACAAATTCAATCAACATGCTTATTCTGACTTGTACATATTAAAATATATAAAAGAATAAGGGAGCGTATTACATTTTATTGTGCTTTAAATGAGTAAAAAAATGCCTGACAAGATTGTTACACTGAATGACATATTAGTGAGCGTCTTCTGTATATCAGGGAAAAATTTATGATATTTCTTTTTTGCTCAGAAAAACAAAAATGCAATTAAAACGTTTTCTCTTTTTTTTTAGCAACAACAATTTAGAGCAGCATAGACATTAGACGCACACGCGTCACACACTCACTCACACACTCACGCGTGCACACACACACACACACTCACTCACTCACACACACATACACATACACTCACACACACTCACGTGCGCACACTCTCACACGCGCGCACACACACTCACGCACACTCACGCGCGCGCACACACACATCGCCCTCTGCTGTCTGTTACCTATATGCGGGTTGAGAGCGGTGACCAGCATCAGTGATTCATTCATGAGTTTGTTGATTCTTTCAGTATTGGCTTCGATGCCAACAACACATTTATTAGTGAATGAAACACAAGCGTCACCCAGGAGTCTTGCAGAGTTCAGAACATTTTTAATCTGCCAGAGAGAAAGAAATAATGTTCACAACCTAAAAACATTTAACGTGTGTGTGTGTCTGTATACATGAGGAATATATGATTCAATAATTCACAACGACTTCTCTGCTGATATGAAATACATTTATCATTCAGATTTCCTGCATTGTTCTTATCATCTCATGTTTTTAGACAAAATATTCTAATAGCGTCTCAGATGTAAACTACAAAACTGGCATTTCTGATCAAAGCAATCAATAGATGTGATTGACATCAGAGCTCTGATGCTGCGCCAGCTGTTCTCCAATCGCTCTCGCTGTACTTTAATGTCATACGTCACATGACGTCAGCGCCGGTTCAAGTCGGAGAACATTTCTAACTGGCATGCACTGCTTCAAGTCAGCCGCCGATCGGTCTGCATGGCATAAAGTGGAAAACACCTATCGTGATCCAAGTAATATAAATATAAGCCTGTCATGTGACCAGCGCTGAGAGTCATGTGACCAGAGCCGAGAGTCATGTGATCAGAGCTGAGTGTCATGTGACCAGCGCTGAGAGTCATGTGACCAGAGCTGAGAGTCATGTGACCAGAGCTGAGTGTCATGTGACCAGCGCTGAGAGTCATGTGACCAGAGCTGAGTGTCATGTGACCAGAGCTGAGTGTCATGTGACCAGATCCAGCTGTTTGAAGGACTCACTATCATTGGTTTGAAGACGTTGAGTTCAAAGTGTCCATTGCTTCCTCCGATAGTAACAGCCACATGATTTCCCATCACCTGAGCGGCAACCATAGTCATGGCCTCACACTGAGTGGGGTTCACTTTACCTGCACAACACACACACACACACACACACAGAAATAGAACACAGACACATGAGCTAAAGGTCAAAGGTGAAAGCCACAGACAGACAGATCTACAGTCAACATCCCAAAACAAACCTCAGTCGGCCGTGTCACTCACCCGGCATTATACTGGATCCGGGTTCATTCTCAGGCAGGATGAGTTCACCGAGACCCGAGCGAGGTCCAGAGCCCAGGAAGCGGATGTCATTGGTGATCTTCATCATACTCACAGAGACGGTATTGAGAGCTCCGCTCAGCTCCACCAGAGCGTCATGAGCTGCCAAAGCCTCAAATTTATTCGCCGCAGTCACGAATGGCAGACCTAAAAATGACCACAGGTGGGCAGCAGTGAGCGGAGACACTTCTTACACACGCAGAAATCACATGAATATGTGTGAGACCTGTCAGTGCGGAGACTTTATCTGCCACTTTCTCAGCAAACCCAATGCGTGTGTTGAGTCCTGTGCCCACAGCAGTGCCACCCGCTGCCAGCTCATAGACACGGGGCATAGCAGCCTTTACCCGCTGTATACTGTACTTCACCTGCTGAACATAACCTCCAAACTCCTGCGCACACACACGCACGCACGCAAGTAAATTCATTTTTAACTCCATGAACCAAAGTGTAAACTGCATCTGTCTGTTCAGAGATGATTTTCTCTGATGTCTGACTAAATGTTCTCAATCACTTTATCATTATTTTGATGTACCTGTCCGAGAGACAGCGGCACAGCGTCCTGTGTGTGCGTGCGACCGATTTTAATGATGTCTGTAAACTGTTGGGCTTTGTCAGCGAGCGCGTCGTGCAGCATCTGAAGACCCGGCAGAAGAACCTCGTGAACTTCTTTTGCTGCAGCGATGTGCATGGCAGTGGGGAACGTATCATTGGAGCTCTGAAACAAACAACAGACACAACAAAAATGACCCATAATGCATCAGATGCTTAAATCTGGTGGATAAACTTTATATAGAGTTTTAGATGGTATGAAGAATATATGAATCAGTACAGATCTTGCTGTCAGTGTTTGTGATCCTTAATATTCATAAAACTATGCTGACATGATCTTTGAGTGTGTGTGTGTGTGTGTGTTTGAGTGTGTGTGCGTTTGTGTGTGTGTTTGTGCGCGCGTGCGACCTGGCTCTTGTTGACGTGATCGTTCGGGTGAACGGGGTCTTTGCTTCCCAGTTTTCCTCCGAGTATCTCAATGGCTCTGTTGCTGATCACCTCATTGACATTCATGTTGGTCTGAGTTCCAGATCCTGTTTGCCAGACCACCAGCGGGAAATGATCATCCAGCTTCCCAGCAGCCACCTGCAAACCAAACACACCAGAGATACACATGAAAATTGTATTGTCATGAAAATACTCTAACAAACACACAATGATTTGTGTTTCAACAGATCTCCTCAGATTTAATGGGTTCTAATGTTGAACAACTAACAAACACGTGTGAAATAACCTCATCAGCAGCTTTCATGATGGCGTCTGCGATCTTTGGGTCCAAACCGTAATCTTTATTCACTTCTGCTGCGGCTTTCTTCAGAATCCCAAAGGCTTTAATCACCTGAATCTACAGGAAGAGGAAATGATAACAGTGATGTGTTAAACTGTAATAAATACACAACACACACATGTCAGCATCTGCTTAAGGTATATTAAAAACAGTGTGTGTGTGTGTGTGTGTGTGTGTGTGTGTGCGCGCGCGTGCGTGTGTGCGTGCGTGCGTGCGTGCTCACTGGCATTCTCTCTGTTGCTCCTCCGATCTTGAAGTTCATGGTTGATCTGACAGTTTGAGCTCCGTAATATTTATCAGAAGGAACTTTGAGCTCTCCGAATGTGTCTCTCTCAATCCTGTAAGACTCTGAACTCGCCTGAAAAACACACAAAACATCACATTAGACACGATTTTCATCCTCATTATGTAAGACAAATAATGTCATACACAAACAGCAAACGCGAAGTTTTTCAACTAATTCACGTCTTTACGACACAGAATCGCGATTCTTTTCAATCGACACCAGACACAAGTTTCTGTTCACATGAAACACGCGCACGATTATTTACAGAAGATCTTAAATCTTTGAGCTGTAAACATGAAGGTCATCCGTCGGCCTGTCAGTGCCGTTCACGTCTCACTAAACGCCGCAAGAACAGGCGGATTTTACCATTCTGAGCGGGTTGAGCAGAACGCCTGACGCCGGGCTTATGTTCCGGACGGTGACGGATCTCTTCACGGCCCGGAGGTTCGACAGACTCCCGCTGAAGCGCTGCAGGTTTCGTGCTGAGCGATACATGGCGACTAGGGGCGGAACTGATGCTCACCAACCAGAGGCCAGAATCAGGGGGCGGACACTTCTTAATGAAACACGTGTAGTGTGCTGTTGTTACAGGGACACAATTACCGGTGACACCCATACACGTCAAACGAGAGAAAGCTAGCGTGCAGGTTTTAAAAGCGCTAATGTTTTATTATTAAAAATAATTTTAATAATAATTAAAATGTATTATTATTATTATTACGCGCTTTACTATTAAAGAGGTTTCAGTTTTGTTTGTTTTTATCTATTTAATTTTTGTATTATCTTATTGACAACAGTAGCTGTAAATATTTAAACAGCTGCCTCAAATGAGAGCTAAATTATAAGAGAACTCGACTTCTATCCAACAAAGAGTTAAACACTAAAACATTCCTGTAAATTCCACAGATCATGTTTATAGGGTTGTGGTTATGATCGAACCCAGTGTGTCATACAAACTATAACCACGAGATGACGCAACATACATTCAAATGTAAAGCTTCAGCGCACAAAACGTCTAAAGATTCTCAACATGAAGCTGTTGTATTTATTCTCACTCGAGAAAGTGTTTCATTCAAGTAAACTGTTTAATTTGCCCATATTATACAGACTGGAAAATATGCCTCTGCATTTTAGTTTATTTATCAGTTTATTTTTGTCAACACATTTCCTAAGTGTGATATATTTTTACATTTTTTACATTTCTACTAATTCTATTGTAGTCGTTGTATTGACGGCACCTGGTGATTCAACATTAACGTTTGATAAGATTTCATTATACAACCAGATATAAAAAATACATCATTAATGAAAATGATTTGTTCAAAAACGTGCCTACTGAAGAAACGATCTAATTTTCTTAAAAAGGAAGTAAAAACTGGTTTTATTAATGGCATGATTTAATGTGAAAGAATCTATAGACAGTAGTATTTTAAGAGTCATGTTGAATATTGTGAGGATCATGTGCACAACACTGTTGCGATGCTCTGAATCTGGTGTTATTCTGCTCAGTTTCTGTGGTGTTGTGGTTGTTTGTAATGGGCCTGTGCCTGTCACAGACTGTGGTTTAAGAGATATGAATGTGTGTGGATGGTACATATCTAATGTACTTAACTGATTGTATTTTACTCACTGTCAATACACAGAGACACAATACAGATGTGTATGTGAAACTCCAACACAGTCATGAGGAAAAAAACATTAATTGATGTAAAACAGCACCTTTCTGTCACCACATTATCTCTTGTTCTATAGGCATTGATGTTTCCTATTGGTTTGAGTGATCCGTGGTTTTTTCCTTATTGGAAGTGAATTGTGTATTTGAATGTTTTATCAGCTGCTAATTGAAACCTGCCCGTGATCAATAGCACCTAACGACTCAGATAAGAGTTATCAGTCTTTTTCTTATTGATTCTATACTTTCTTATCAAAGCACTGAGTATCAAATGACGAAATTAGGCAAAAACATTACCTAACACTTTAATAAACTGCTACCGACTTTTTTCAAACACCAGTAAAATACATTTAATGCGAATTTAAGGCTTAGATAAAGATTCGTGTTAATTATTATCGGAAATGTGGAAGTAAATTCGTGTTACTGTGAGTCTCTATACTCCAACCAGATATAATGATATTCAAGCTCTGTGATATTTCCACATCTATAATGTTTAATGTGTTTAATGTGATCGTTGGGGATTTTGGCCTCGCCAGCGCGCGCTGGATGTGCGGCGCCAACAGTGACAGCGGATCAATTAACAGCAATGATTGTCAAAGCTCAAATATTAGCCGATCTCAGATCAGTCTTTCATGTATGAAATGGTTTCATGTCCTCCTCTGATAAATGCAAAGGGATATTAGTTTTAAAATGATCTACGAGCCACTTCAGTCAGTGTGTGTGTGTGTGTGTGTGAGTAGATCAGTTCATTAAGTCGAAACGACATTATCTCATATATATGAGTGTGTGTGTGTGTGTGTGTGTGTGTGTGTGTGTGTGTGTGTGTGTGTGTGTGTGTGTGTGTGTGTGTGTGTGTGTTGTGTGTGTGTGTGTGTGTGTGTGTGTGTGTGTGTGTGTGTGTGTGTGTGATGTTTCAATACAACTTATTTAAACGTCATTAAATAAGATAAATAGGCCCACAATTATTACAATTATTTTTTTAAATAAAAAACGAACATGACAAAAATATCACAGTACTACTACATGTAGCCTATACTGTTGTGTTGTGTAATATAAGAATATCGACAGAAGACATTGTTTGATTTATAAAATAATATAGAATGGATTAAGGAAATAAAATCAATCATGTTCTACATACTCTAAACAAATGCTGAGTCAAATATGGACATTTTCTTTGTTTTACCCAAATAACAAAGCATTTTAAGAGTCTATATAGCCTATATGCAAAAACAATTCGTTATTATAAAGATATAGGCTATACTCTATATATCATGTCTGTTCGTTTAGGAAATATTAGAATAGAAAAGAAATAGAAATAAATATATAAGGAATAGATTAGAAGCTTTGTGTTACGTTTGGCAAAGTTGAGATATTGTTGAGTTAATGAGCTGTGTTCAGGCCTGTATAAATAAAAAAATGAAGTTATAACAGAACACAACGGAACTGAATTATGAAGAAAACGGGTCATTCTGGTTTTTTATCATTACGAATAATAATGCGCTCGATACAGCATGTAATCCAGGTGCATCCTGAGTGTCTCCAGGTTTCTTCATCATCTTCATTTCATTCTTCTCAGTGAACCAATCAGAGCTATAGCTCGTGTACCTGCAGGAAGTTTGACCCGTTATTCCCCTCCCTCATAGGACATAACCTCTCTCACCAACAAGCTCATCGCGCAACCTGACAAACTACATGGAAGCAGAAGCACCGGTGAGGACACTTCATGAACACTGACATCACTTTATTATCGAGCACAAGTTCATCTTCACCCTCCGCCATGCAGTACCATCACGCCAACGCGCCTCTTTACGCACCGACGCCCGTGCCGCCGGCTCACCCGACGCCCTTCTACATCGAGGACATTTTGGGCAGAAACGGGTCCACGTCCAGCACGGTGGTGCCGACACCGACTCTGCCGTCTCCGAACTCGTCCTTCACGAGTCTGATTCCCTCTTATCGGACCCCGATCTACGAGCCTACGCCGATCCACCCGGTTTTGTCGCAGCACGCGCTCACGGCTACGTACGCGTCCATCTACCCGTTCCAGCGCTCCGTGGGCGACTTTACGCACGCGCTGATCCGGCACGACCCGCTGGGTGAGACTTTTGTTTATTCTTGTCATATATCAACTCTACTTTGGACTATTAAACGTTAACATGTGAGGGGCTAAAATGTTCCTGAACAGAGAATTATCAGGTCAGAGCGCGGGCACGCGGGTAGCCTACACACACAAAAATGACCAAATAATGCTCCAATGAAGGTTTCATGTGTTTGGCTATAATATAAACGATGACTGTTCTTTATTAATGTGGTGAAACTGCCAAACACGATTTGTCATAAGAAAGCAGAGCTATATGAGGTGTGTTTACCAACAGCTCGTGTGGTTAATAATATCAACCAGACTGACCTGAAGAGGAAGCGCTTCTGTGTTTCGAAACTGCAGTTCAAAGCGCATTACTGTGCCTCTGATATACACTACATATTAAAACGAGCAATTAATTGACAAGTGTGTGTGTGTGTGTGTGTGTGTGTGTGTGTGTGTGTGTGTGTGTGTGTGTGTGTGTGTGTGTGTGTGTGTGTGTGTGTGTGTGTGGAGAGAGGAAGGGTGTTTAACGTGCCATGGGCGTCCGGTGAGGGTTAAACATGTTGTTTCACATGTTGTGTTAACAGCAGTGTTGGTCTGAGGTTCAAACTGCCTGTGCTCAGCAAGCCCTGACCCTTTCCGTTCATTCCGGAAATCTTGAGCTCTCGATAGGAGTAAATGTGCTTTCAGAAGCTGTGAGATGTTTTCCTGGAGCAGGACTCGTGCACACTGCTGATTATTTTATCCACATCCTCAATACACACATATTCAGGAAACACTCGACTTCTGATAGCCGGGATCCGTTTTTAACACATTCTTCGTTTCCCTTCAATGGGCTGCAGAACCCCAGAACACACGAGACACGTCAAACACCTTCAACTGAAATATATAACAACAAGCTTTTGAATATTTCACGCTTCAATGATTTAATAAATCAGATGTAGAATTAAAAAACGCCTCACATTTCATCAGACTAATAATACAAATGTTTTAACCTGTGGTTCAGTACAATAAACCCAAAACCCGTTGGTTTAAACGAGCAATACAGGTTTCACATCGGTTTCAAAATAACAAAGCATTTTTTATTTTGAGTGTGATATAACAAATAAGAGTTTTATTTATAATAGACATATATATATATATATATAGACTATATAATGTGCTAGTAGATCAAATGAATGTCGTCTGGTGTTTTATGACTGATTTAAGAGGATTTGAGAGAGGATAAATCGCAGTTTCCTATGTGTTTTGTGAGTGGATTGGACGGATGTTCGACCCATTCACCAGATTAACCAACAGGAAACACATTGACGGAAATTTTGCCATAGTCCTTCTGCTCATAAAGTCAAACTTTCAGCGGATGTGAATGCTGACAGACAGACAGACAGACAGACATTCCGTCCCCAAACACACACAAATCAAACACGTTCACCATCAATCTCAATCTCAAAATACAAACAAAAGTCTAAATGATCACTATTACATTACCGTTACACAAATGCCATTATGAATGCATTTCCAGTAGTTTATATGCTTTGATTCACAATACTTTTTCTTTTCTGTAAAGCTGCTTTGAAACAATGAATTTGAATTGAAGTGATTTTTTTAAGTGCGTGTTATTTGTTGTTTTGTTTAGGTAAACCTCTGATGTGGACGCCGTTTATTCAGCGTCCTCTGCATAAGCGCAAAGGTGGTCAGGTTCGATTCTCGAATGATCAAACCATTGAGCTGGAGAAGAAGTTTGAGACGCAGAAGTATCTGTCACCTCCAGAGAGAAAAAGACTCGCAAAGATCCTGCAGCTCAGCGAGAGACAGGCGAGTCTGCTCGTGTGATATTTATTCATCATAATAATAATATTTCTTTAAGTAAATGTTTGGTTTATTTGATGTGAAATCTTAATTCGCGTTTGAATAATTCCGCAGGTGAAAACCTGGTTTCAGAACCGCCGGGCGAAGTGGAGGAGACTCAAGCAGGTGAGAAAATGAAATATATTTCTTTAAAAAAAAATAATGTAAATGTAGCAAAAAAGTACATTTCAATTTTAATGTGTCGAAATATTTAACTATTTTAAAGAAACGAAATCAATTAATAACCAACCTTTACGAAAATATTGATGTTTAGCTACTAGGCTATTCGTATTCAATACATTATATAGCCTACAATATTATTCGTGTATTATATTTATAATGAATAGGAATTAATTGTTTATAATAACACCTGTATAATTCCTAAAGTGTTTCTTTGGGTTGTATTTTAAAAACACAGAAGTAAAATACGCCATTGAAACTGACTGAAATATAAATAGGCCTACCTGTAATGTTTTATTTATTATTGTAATAGTTATGATAGCCTACATTCTAAATATTTGATATATGAATATACATTTGTAATTTTAAATTTTGGGGAATATAAATCAGAAACAACAGTAAAATAGCTAAATGACATTAGGCCTAATATTAAATTTGTGTTAAAGACACGTTTTGTGACGTGATTTGTGTTGTTGAAACAGGAGAATCCGTCGAGCGGTAAGAGAACAGATGTAGAAGAAGACAGAGGAGCAGAGAGAAACTCGAGTCCAGTGACGCGCAAGCGCAGTGAACTCGACTCAGATGTGTCCGATGATTCGGATCAGGAGCTGGATATTGAAGAACACACAGAATTCACAATCAAACCTTAATCACGTGTTCATCTCGAGCTGTAAATACTGTAGATTATTGTACATTTGTCCAGGACTGTAGGAAATAAATTAATGCACGTGTGAAATGTACAAGATTCTCATAAACTGTCTGAACTGTGCTGGTGTATGTGTATGTGTATGTGTATGTGTATGTGTATGTGTAAGTGTACGTAGTGTGTGTTTGTGCTGTAGAAAACACGAGTGTAAATATTTGTATTCAATAAACAATATTTTGAGGATATCAATTTTGCATTATAACCCGAATATTTAATTTAGAATAAATATACATTATCATGTAAATATTAAGTCTGACATATTATAAGTGCTGTTTGTATTTATATGTGATGTGAAACAAAAACAGGCTCATAAGAAATAATCATTTGTTAGTGATTAATGTTAGTTAGTCTTTCATCTTTCATTTATTTGAAAGAATTCTTCTGAGAGTCCTCATGAAGCAGATGATCTGTTAGTCATTAAAATCAATGAAACTTCCTGAATCAAACAATCATCTTCATAAAGCAAACGTTTACTAACTGTAGATGTGTTTAAAGAAGACAAACAGGCTGGAGTTTGTGCTCATCATGAAGTTAATGATTGTAAAAGATGAATGACTGAAGCTTCTGTGCATGTCTGAGTTCAACAGCCTCACAGCTCACAGTGAGAGTTTCCAAAACCAACACCATGACTATTGATTTCAGCTGAATTGAGAAATGCTTCACAAATCCTGACTCGAAAAAAAACCCTTTACATATCCAAACAAACTTCAACAAGCTCCAAAAGTTCCAAAGTGCCAAGTGTATACTGAGATTGATCTGTATAACTTCAGACAGACTGAACCTACAAAAAACCCCTCATCCTCTTGTCATTTTAAACCTATAACTTTCTCAAAGTATTTGTGTTCCACTGAAGAAAGAGTTACAGGTTTACAAACACACGAGGGAGAAGAAATCGTGACAGAACTTTGATTCATTTTGTTAATAATGAGACCGTGTCAGACTGTTAAATGTTCCGCGCAATAAGTTCAAAATCCTC
>JAOTQM010000670.1:0-66980 GCA_026939265.1 Oreonectes daqikongensis
ATTGTTTCTCTAGCTGTGAACAAGACACATCCATGTGTTTAGACTCTTTAGAAAGATTACATTCTAAGCTTATAGAGATATAAAATATGTGTGTGTTGCTAAAATGTAGCCTCTACAGCAAAGCATTTTCTACTGTATGTTTACATATGCCACGCAGGCCTTCTTGACCAATGAAATGTGATTTATTTCAGCTATTGTTTCTCTAGCTGTGAACAAGACACATCCATGTGTTTAGACTCTTTAGAAAGATTACATTCTAAGCTTTATAGAGATATAAATATGTGTGTGTTTGCTAAAATGTAGCCTCTACAGCAAAGCATGTTCTACTGTATGTTTACATATGTCCACCTAGGCCTTCTAGACCAATGAAATGTCATTTATTTCAGCTATTGTTTATCTAGCTGTGAACAAGACACATCCATGTGTTTAGACTCTTTAGAAAGATTACATTCTAAGCTTTATAGAGATATAAAATATGTGTGTGTTGCTAAAATGTAGCCTCTACAGCAAAGCATTTTCTACTTGTATGTTTACATATGTGCACGCAGGCCTTCTTGACCAATGAAATGTGATCTATTGTTTCTCTAGCTGTGAACAAGACACATCCATGTGTTTAGACTCTTTAGAAAGATTACATTCTAATTCTAAGCTTATAGAGATATAAAATATGTGTGTTGTTGCTAAATGTAGCCTCTACAGCAAAGCATTTTCTACTGTATGTTTACATATGTCCACCTAGGCCTTCTAGACCAATGATGTCATTTATTTGCTATTGTTTATCTAGCTGTGAACAAGACACATCCATGTGTTTAGACTCTTTAGAAAGATTACATTCTAAGCTTTATAGAGATATAAAAATATGTGTGTTGCTAAAATGTAGCCTCTACAGCAAAGCATTTTCTACTGTATGTTTACATATGTGCACGCAGGCCTTCTTGACCAATGAATGTCATTTATTTCAGCTATTGTTTCTCTAGCTGTGAACAACACATCCATGTGTTTAGACTCTTTAGAAAGATTACATTCTAAGCTTTATAGAGATATAAAATATGTGTGTGTTGCTAAAATGTAGCCTCTACAGCAAAGCATTTTCTACTGTATGTTTACATATTGCACGCAGGCCTTCTTGACCAATGAAATGTGATCTATTGTTTCTCTTCTCTAGCTGTGAACAAGACACATCCATGTGTTTAGACTCTTTAGAAAGATTACATTCTAAGCTTTATAGAGATATAAAATATGTGTGTTTGCTAAAATGTAGCCTCTACAGCAAAGCATTTTCTACTGTATGTTTACATATGTGCACGCAGGCCTTCTTGACCAATGAAATGTGATTTATTTCAGCTATTGTTTATCTAGCTGTGAACAAGACACATCCATGTCTTTAGACTCTTTAGAAAGGTTACATTCTAAGCTTTATAGAGATATAAAATATGTGTGTGTTGCTAAAATGTAGCCTCTACAGCAAAGCATTTTCTACTGTATGTTTACATATGTGCATGCAGGCCTTCTTGACCAATGAAATGTGATTTATTTCAGCTATTGTTTATCTAGCTGTGAACAAGACACATCCATGTTTTTAGACTCTTTAGAAAGATTACATTCTAAGCTTTATAGAGATATAAAATATGTGTGTGTTGCTAAAATGTAGCCTCTACAGCAAAGCATTTTCTACTGTATGTTTACATATGTCCACCTAGGCCTTCTAGACCAATGAAATGTCATTTATTTCAGCTATTGTTTATCTAGCTGTGAACAAGACACATCCATGTGTTTAGACTCTTTAGAAAGATTACATTCTAAGCTTTATAGAGATATAAAATATGTGTGTGTTGCTAAAATGTAGGCCTCTACAAAGCAAATTTTCTACTGTATGTTTACATTTGCCACCTAGGCCTTCTTGACCAATGAAATGTGATTTATTTCAGCTATTGTTTATCTAGCTGCTGAACAAGACACATCCATGTGTTTAGACTCTTTAGAAAGATTACATTCTAAGCTTTATAGAGATATAAATATGTGTGTGTTGCTAAAATGTAGCCTCTACAGCAAAGCATTTCTACTGTATGTTTACATATGTCACGCAGGCCTTCTTGACCAAAATGTCATTTATTTCAGCTATTGTTTTTCTAGCTGTGAACAAGACACATCCATGTGTTTAGACTCTTTAGAAAGATTACATTCTAAGCTTTATAGAGATATAAAATATGTGTGTGTTGCTAAAATGTAGCCTCTACAGCAAAGCATTTTCTACTGTATGTTTACATATGTGCACGCAGGCCTTCTTGACCAATGAAATGTGATCTATTGTTTTCTCTAGCTGTGAACAAGACACATCCATGTGTTTAGACTCTTTAGAAAGATTACATTCTAAGCTTTATAGAGATATAAAATATGTGTGTGTTGCTAAAATGTAGCCTCTACAGCAAAGCATTTTCTACTGTATGTTTACATATGTCCACCTAGGCCTTCTAGACCAATGAAATGTGATTTATTTCAGCTATTGTTTATCTAGCTGTGAACAAGACACATCCATGTGTTTAGACTCTTTAGAAAGATTACATTCTAAGCTTTATAGAGATATAAAATATGTGTGTGTTGCTAAAATGTAGCCTCTACAGCAAAGCATTTCTACTGTATGTTTACATATGTCCACCTAGGCCTTCTTGACCAATGAAATGTCATTTATTTCAGCTATTGTTTCTAGCTGTGAACAAGACACATCCATGTGTTTAGACTCTTTAGAAAGATTACATTCTAAGCTTTATAGAGATATAAAAATGTGTGTGTTGCTAAAATGTAGCCTCTACAGCAAAGCATTTTCTACTGTATGTTTACATATGTCCACCTAGGCCTTCTAGACCAATGAAATGTGATTTATTTCAGCTATTGTTTCTCTAGCTGTGAACAAGACACATCCATGTGTTTAGACTCTTTAGAAAGATTACATTCTAAGCTTTATAGAGATATAAAATATGTGTGTGTTGCTAAAATGTAGCCTCTACAGCAAAGCATTTTCTACTGTATGTTTACATATGTGCACGCAGGCCTTCTTGACCAATGAAATGTGATCTATTGTTTCTCTAGCTGTGAACAAGACACATCCATGTGTTTAGACTCTTTAGAAAGATTACATTCTAAGCTTTATAGAGATATAAAATATGTGTGTGTTGCTAAAATGTAGCCTCTACAGCAAAGCATTTTCTACTGTATGTTTACATATGTCCACCTAGGCCTTCTTGACCAATGAAATGTCATTTATTTCAGCTATTGTTTTCTAGCTGTGAACAAGACACATCCATGTGTTTAGACTCTTTAGAAAGATTACATTCTAAGCTTTATAGAGATATAAAATATGTGTGTGTTGCTAAAATGTAGCCTCTACAGCAAAGCATTTCTACTGTACTGTTTTTACATATGTCCACCTAGGCCTTCTAGACCAATGAAATGTCATTTATTTCAGCTATTGTTTATCTAGCTGTGAACAAGACACATCCATGTGTTTAGACTCTTTAGAAAGATTACATTCTAAGCTTTATAGAGATATAAAATATGTGTGTGTTGCTAAAATGTAGCCTCTACAGCAAAGCATTTTCTACTGTATGTTTACATATGTGCACGCAGGCCTTCTTGACCAATGAAATGTGATCTATTGTTTCTCTAGCTGTGAACAAGACACATCCATGTGTTTAGACTCTTTAGAAAGATTACATTCTAAGCTTTATAGAGATATAAAATATGTGTGTGTTGCTAAAATGTAGCCTCTACAGCAAAGCATTTTCTACTACTGTATGTTTACATATGTCCACCTAGGCCTTCTAGACCAATGAAATGTCATTTATTTCAGCTATTGTTTATCTAGCTGTGAACAAGACACATCCATGTGTTTAGACTCTTTAGAAAGATTACATTCTAAGCTTTATAGAGATATAAATATGTGTGTGTTGCTAAAATGTAGCCTCTACAGCAAAGCATTTTCTACTGTATGTTTACATATGTCACGCAGGCCTTCTTGACCAATGAAATGTGATTTATTGTTTTCTCTAGCTGTGAACAAGACACATCCATGTGTTTAGACTCTTTAGAAAGATTACATTCTAAGCTTTATAGAGATATAAAATATGTGTGTGTTGCTAAAATGTAGCCTCTACAGCAAAGCATGTTCTACTGTATGTTTTACATTTGTCCACCTAGGCCTTCTAGACCAATGAAATGTCATTTATTTCAGCTTTGTTTATCTAGCTGTGAACAAGACACATCCATGTGTTTAGACTCTTTAGAAAGATTACATTCTAAGCTTTATAGAGATATAAAATATGTGTGTGTTGCTAAAATGTAGCCTCTACAGCAAAGCATTTTCTACTGTATGTTTACATATGTGCACGCAGGCCTTCTTGACCAATGAAATGTGATCTATTGTTTCTCTAGCTGTGAACAAGACACATCCATGTGTTTAGACTCTTTAGAAAGATTACATTCTAAGCTTTATAGAGATATAAAATATGTGTGTGTTGCTAAAATGTAGCCTCTACAGCAAAGCATTTTCTACTGTATGTTTACATATGTGCACGCAGGCCTTCTTGACCAATGAATGTGATCTATTGTTTCTCTAGCTGTGAACAAGACACATCCATGTGTTTAGACTCTTTAGAAAGATTACATTCTAAGCTTTATAGAGATATAAAATATGTGTGTGTTGCTAAAATGTAGCCTCTACAGCAAAGCATGTTCTACTGTATGTTTACATATGTCCACCTAGGCCTTCTAGACCAATGAAATGTCATTTATTTCAGCTATTGTTTATCTAGCTGTGAACAAGACACATCCATGTGTTTAGACTCTTTAGAAAGATTACATTCTAAGCTTTATAGAGATATAAAATATGTGTGTGTTGCTAAAATGTAGCCTCTACAGCAAAGCATTTCTACTGTATGTTTACATATGTCCACCTAGGCCTTCTAGACCAATGAAATGTCATTTATTTCAGCTATTGTTTCTCTAGCTGTGAACAAGACACATCCATGTGTTTAGACTCTTTAGAAAGATTACATTCTAAGCTTTATAGAGATATAAAATATGTGTGTGTTGCTAAAATGTAGCCTCTACAGCAAAGCATTTTCTACTGTATGTTTACATATGTCCACCTAGGCCTTCTAGACCAATGAAATGTCATTTATTTCAGCTATTGTTTATCTAGCTGTGAACAAGACACATCCATGTGTTTAGACTCTTTAGAAAGATTACATTCTAAGCTTTATAGAGATATAAAATATGTGTGTGTTGCTAAAATGTAGCCTCTACAGCAAAGCATTTTCTACTGTATGTTTACATATGTGCACGCAGGCCTTCTTGACCAATGAAATGTCATTATTTCAGCTATTGTTTCTCTAGCTGTGAACAAGACACATCCATGTGTTTAGACTCTTTAGAAAGATTACATTCTAAGCTTTATAGAGATATAAAATATGTGTGTGTTGCTAAAATGTAGCCTCTACAGCAAAGCATGTTCTACTGTATGTTTACATATGTCCACCTAGGCCTTCTAGACCAATGAAATGTCATTTATTTCAGCTATTGTTTATCTAGCTGTGAACAAGACACATCCATGTGTTTAGACTCTTTAGAAAGATTACATTCTAAGCTTTATAGAGATATAAAATATGTGTGTGTTGCTAAAATGTAGCCTCTACAGCAAAGCATTTTCTACTGTATGTTTACATATGTCCACCTAGGCCTTCTTGACCAATGAAATGTCATTTATTTCAGCTATTGTTTATCTAGCTGTGAACAAGACACATCCATGTGTTTAGACTCTTTAGAAAGATTACATTCTAAGCTTTATAGAGATATAAAATATGTGTGTGTTGCTAAAATGTAGCCTCTACAGCAAAGCATTTTCTACTGTATGTTTACATATGTGCACGCAGGCCTTCTTGACCAATGAAATGTCATTTATTTCAGCTATTGTTTCTCTAGCTGTGAACAAGACACATCCATGTGTTTAGACTCTTTAGAAAGATTACATTCTAAGCTTTATAGAGATATAAAATATGTGTGTGTTGCTAAAATGTAGCCTCTACAGCAAAGCATTTTCTACTGTATGTTTACATATGTGCACGCAGGCCTTCTTGACCAATGAAATGTGATCTATTGTTTCTCTAGCTGTGAACAAGACACATCCATGTGTTTAGACTCTTTAGAAAGATTACATTCTAAGCTTTATAGAGATATAAAATATGTGTGTGTTGCTAAAATGTAGCCTCTACAGCAAAGCATTTTCTACTGTATGTTTACATATGTCCACCTAGGCCTTCTAGACCAATGAAATGTCATTTATTTCAGCTATTGTTTCTCTAGCTGTGAACAAGACACATCCATGTGTTTAGACTCTTTAGAAAGATTACATTCTAAGCTTTATAGAGATATAAAATATGTGTGTGTTGCTAAAATGTAGCCTCTACAGCAAAGCATTTTCTACTGTATGTTTACATATGTGCACGCAGGCCTTCTTGACCAATGAAATGTGATCTATTGTTTCTCTAGCTGTGAACAAGACACATCCATGTGTTTAGACTCTTTAGAAAGATTACATTCTAAGCTTTATAGAGATATAAATATGTGTGTGTTGCTAAAATGTAGCCTCTACAGCAAAGCATTTTCTACTGTATGTTTACATATGTGCACCAGGCCTTCTAGACCAATGAAATGTCATTTATTTCAGCTATTGTTTCTCTAGCTGTGAACAAGACACATCCATGTGTTTAGACTCTTTAGAAAGATTACATTCTAAGCTTTATAGAGATATAAAATATGTGTGTGTTGCTAAAATGTAGCCTCTACAGCAAAGCATTTTCTACTGTATGTTTACATATGTCCACCTAGGCCTTCTTGACCAATGAAATGTGATTTATTTCAGCTATTGTTTCTCTAGCTGTGAACAAGACACATCCATGTGTTTAGACTCTTTAGAAAGATTACATTCTAAGCTTTATAGAGATATAAAATATGTGTGTGTTGCTAAAATGTAGCCTCTACAGCAAAGCATTTTCTACTGTATGTTTACATATGTGCACGCAGGCCTTCTTGACCAATGAAATGTGATTTATTTCAGCTATTGTTTCTCTAGCTGTGAACAAGACACATCCATGTGTTTAGACTCTTTAGAAAGATTACATTCTAAGCTTTATAGAGATATAAAATATGTGTGTGTTGCTAAAATGTAGCCTCTACAGCAAAGCATTTTCTACTGTATGTTTACATATGTCCACCTAGGCCTTCTTGACCAATGTAATGTGATCTATTGTTTCTCTAGCTGTGAACAAGACACATCCATGTGTTTAGACTCTTTAGAAAGATTACATTCTAAGCTTTATAGAGATATAAAATATGTGTGTGTTGCTAAAATGTAGCCTCTACAGCAAAGCATTTTCTACTGTATGTTTACATATGTGCACGCAGGCCTTCTTGACCAATGAAATGTGATTTATTTCAGCTATTGTTTCTCTAGCTGTGAACAAGACACATCCATGTGTTTAGACTCTTTAGAAAGATTACATTCTAAGCTTTATAGAGATATAAAATATGTGTGTGTTGCTAAAATGTAGCCTCCACAGCAAAGCATTTTCTACTGTATGTTTACATATGTCCACCTAGGCCTTCTTGACCAATGAAATGTGATTTATTTCAGCTATTGTTTATCTAGCTGTGAACAAGACACATCCATGTGTTTAGACTCTTTAGAAAGATTACATTCTAAGCTTTATAGAGATATAAAATATGTGTGTGTTGCTAAAATGTAGCCTCTACAGCAAAGCATTTTCTACTGTATGTTTACATATGTCCACCTAGGCCTTCTAGACCAATGAAATGTGATTTATTGTTTATCTAGCTGTGAACAAGACACATCCATGTGTTTAGACTCTTTAGAAAGATTACATTCTAAGCTTTATAGAGATATAAAATATGTGTGTGTTGCTAAAATGTAGCCTCTACAGCAAAGCATTTTCTACTGTATGTTTACATATGTCACCTAGGCCTTCTTGACCAATGTATGTGATCTATTGTTTATCTAGCTGTGAACAAGACACATCCATGTGTTTAGACTCTTTAGAAAGATTACATTCTAAGCTTTATAGAGATATAAAATATGTGTGTGTTGCTAAAATGTAGCCTCTACAGCAAAGCATTTTCTACTGTATGTTTACATATGTGCATGCAGGCCTTCTAGACCAATGAAATGTGATTTATTTCAGCTATTGTTTCTCTAGCTGTGAACAAGACACATCCATGTGTTTAGACTCTTTAGAAAGATTACATTCTAAGCTTTATAGAGATATAAAATATGTGTGTGTTGCTAAAATGTAGCCTCTACAGCAAAGCATTTTCTACTGTATGTTTACATATGTCCACCTAGGCCTTCTAGACCAATGAAATGTGATTTATTGTTTATCTAGCTGTGAACAAGACACATCCATGTGTTTAGACTCTTTAGAAAGATTACATTCTAAGCTTTATAGAGATATAAAATATGTGTGTGTTGCTAAAATGTAGCCTCTACAGCAAAGCATTTTCTACTGTATGTTTACATATGTGCACGCAGGCCTTCTAGACCAATGAAATGTGATTTATTTCAGCTATTGTTTCTCTAGCTGTGAACAAGACACATCCATGTGTTTAGACTCTTTAGAAAGATTACATTCTAAGCTTTATAGAGATATAAAATATGTGTTTGTTGCTAAAATGTAGCCTCCACAGCAAAGCATTTTCTACTGTATGTTTACATATGTGCACGCAGGCCTTCTTGACCAATGAAATGTGATTTATTTCAGCTATTGTTTATCTAGCTGTGAACAAGACACATCCATGTGTTTAGACTCTTTAGAAAGATTACATTCTAAGCTTTATAGAGATATAAAATATGTGTGTGTTGCTAAAATGTAGCCTCTACAGCAAAGCATTATCTACTGTATGTTTACATATGTCCACCTAGGCCTTCTTGACCAATGAAATGTGATTTATTGTTTATCTAGCTGTGAACAAGACACATCCATGTGTTTAGACTCTTTAGAAAGATTACATTCTAAGCTTTATAGAGATATAAAATATGTGTGTGTTGCTAAAATGTAGCCTCTACAGCAAAGCATTTTCTACTGTATGTTTACATATGTGCACCAGGCCTTCTAGACCAATGAAATGTGATTTATTTCAGCTATTGTTTATCTAGCTGTGAACAAGACACATCCATGTGTTTAGACTCTTTAGAAAGATTACATTCTAAGCTTTATAGAGATATAAAATATGTGTGTGTTGCTAAAATGTAGCCTCTACAGCAAAGCATTTTCTACTGTATGTTTACATATGTGCACGCAGGCCTTCTTGACCAATGAAATGTGATTTATTTCAGCTATTGTTTCTAGCTGTGAACAAGACACATCCATGTGTTTAGACTCTTTAGAAAGATTACATTCTAAGCTTTATAGAGATATAAAATATGTGTGTGTTGCTAAAATGTAGCCTCTACAGCAAAGCATTTTCTACTGTATGTTTACATATGTGCACGCAGGCCTTCTTGACCAATGAAATGTGATCTATTGTTTCTCTAGCTGTGAACAAGACACATCCATGTGTTTAGACTCTTTAGAAAGATTACATTCTAAGCTTTATAGAGATATAAAATATGTGTGTGTTGCTAAAATGTAGCCTCTACAGCAAAGCATTTTCTACTGTATGTTTACATATGTGCACGCAGGCCTTCTTGACCAATGAATGTGATCTATTGTTTCTCTAGCTGTGAACAAGACACATCCATGTGTTTAGACTCTTTAGAAAGATTACATTCTAAGCTTTATAGAGATATAAAATATGTGTGTGTTGCTAAAATGTAGCCTCTACAGCAAAGCATTTCTACTGTATGTTTACATATGTCCACCTAGGCCTTCTAGACCAATGAAATGTCATTTATTTCAGCTATTGTTTATCTAGCTGTGAACAAGACACATCCATGTGTTTAGACTCTTTAGAAAGATTACATTCTAAGCTTTATAGAGATATAAAATATGTGTGTGTTGCTAAAATGTAGCCTCTACAGCAAAGCATTTTCTACTGTATGTTTACATATGTGCACGCAGGCCTTCTTGACCAATGAAATGTGATCTATTGTTTCTCTAGCTGTGAACAAGACACATCCATGTGTTTAGACTCTTTAGAAAGATTACATTCTAAGCTTTATAGAGATATAAAATATGTGTGTGTTGCTAAAATGTAGCCTCTACAGCAAAGCATTTTCTACTGTATGTTTACATATGTGCACGCAGGCCTTCTTGACCAATGAAATGTGATCTATTGTTCTCTCTAGCTGTGAACAAGACACATCCATGTGTTTAGACTCTTTAGAAAGATTACATTCTAAGCTTTATAGAGATATAAAATATGTGTGTGTTGCTAAAATGTAGCCTCTACAGCAAAGCATTTTCTACTGTATGTTTACATATGTCCACCTAGGCCTTCTTGACCAATGAAATGTCATTATTTCAGCTATTGTTTCTCTAGCTGTGAACAAGACACATCCATGTGTTTAGACTCTTTAGAAAGATTACATTCTAAGCTTTATAGAGATATAAAATATGTGTGTGTTGCTAAAATGTAGCCTCTACAGCAAAGCATTTTCTACTGTATGTTTACATATGTCCACCTAGGCCTTCTAGACCAATGAAATGTCATTTTTTCAGCTATTGTTTCTCTAGCTGTGAACAAGACACATCCATGTGTTTAGACTCTTTAGAAAGATTACATTCTAAGCTTTATAGAGATATAAAATATGTGTGTGTTGCTAAAATGTAGCCTCTACAGCAAAGCATTTTCTACTGTATGTTTACATATGTCCACCTAGGCCTTCTAGACCAATGAAATGTCATTTATTTCAGCTATTGTTTATCTAGCTGTGAACAAGACACATCCATGTGTTTAGACTCTTTAGAAAGATTACATTCTAAGCTTTATAGAGATATAAAATATGTGTGTGTTGCTAAAATGTAGCCTCTACAGCAAAGCATTTTCTACTGTATGTTTACATATGTGCACGCAGGCCTTCTTGACCAATGAAATGTCATTTATTTCAGCTATTGTTTCTCTAGCTGTGAACAAGACACATCCATGTGTTTAGACTCTTTAGAAAGATTACATTCTAAGCTTTATAGAGATATAAAATATGTGTGTGTTGCTAAAATGTAGCCTCTACAGCAAAGCATTTTCTACTGTATGTTTACATATGTCCACCTAGGCCTTCTTGACCAATGAAATGTCATTTATTTCAGCTATTGTTTATCTAGCTGTGAACAAGACACATCCATGTGTTTAGACTCTTTAGAAAGATTACATTCTAAGCTTTATAGAGATATAAAATATGTGTGTGTTGCTAAAATGTAGCCTCTACAGCAAAGCATTTTCTACTGTATGTTTACATATGTCCACCTAGGCCTTCTAGACCAATGAAATGTCATTTATTTCAGCTATTGTTTATCTAGCTGTGAACAAGACACATCCATGTGTTTAGACTCTTTAGAAAGATTACATTCTAAGCTTTATAGAGATATAAAATATGTGTGTGTTGCTAAAATGTAGCCTCTACAGCAAAGCATTTTCTACTGTATGTTTACATATGTGCACGCAGGCCTTCTTGACCAATGAAATGTCATTTATTTCAGCTATTGTTTCTCTAGCTGTGAACAAGACACATCCATGTGTTTAGACTCTTTAGAAAGATTACATTCTAAGCTTTATAGAGATATAAAATATGTGTGTGTTGCTAAAATGTAGCCTCTACAGCAAAGCATTTTCTACTGTATGTTTACATATGTGCACGCAGGCCTTCTTGACCAATGTAATGTGATCTATTGTTTCTCTAGCTGTGAACAAGACACATCCATGTGTTTAGACTCTTTAGAAAGATTACATTCTAAGCTTTATAGAGATATAAAATATGTGTGTGTTGCTAAAATGTAGCCTCTACAGCAAAGCATTTTCTACTGTATGTTTACATATGTCCACCTAGGCCTTCTAGACCAATGAAATGTCATTTATTTCAGCTATTGTTTATCTAGCTGTGAACAAGACACATCCATGTGTTTAGACTCTTTAGAAAGATTACATTCTAAGCTTTATAGAGATATAAAATATGTGTGTGTTGCTAAAATGTAGCCTCTACAGCAAAGCATTTTCTACTGTATGTTTACATATGTCCACCTAGGCCTTCTAGACCAATGAAATGTCATTTATTTCAGCTATTGTTTCTCTAGCTGTGAACAAGACACATCCATGTGTTTAGACTCTTTAGAAAGATTACATTCTAAGCTTTATAGAGATATAAAATATGTGTGTGTTGCTAAAATGTAGCCTCTACAGCAAAGCATTTTCTACTGTATGTTTACATATGTGCACGCAGGCCTTCTTGACCAATGAAATGTGATCTATTGTTTCTCTAGCTGTGAACAAGACACATCCATGTGTTTAGACTCTTTAGAAAGATTACATTCTAAGCTTTATAGAGATATAAAATATGTGTGTGTTGCTAAAATGTAGCCTCTACAGCAAAGCATTTTCTACTGTATGTTTACATATGTCCACCTAGGCCTTCTAGACCAATGAAATGTCATTTATTTCAGCTATTGTTTCTCTAGCTGTGAACAAGACACATCCATGTGTTTAGACTCTTTAGAAAGATTACATTCTAAGCTTTATAGAGATATAAAATATGTGTGTGTTGCTAAAATGTAGCCTCTACAGCAAAGCATTTTCTACTGTATGTTTACATATGTCCACCTAGGCCTTCTTGACCAATGAAATGTGATTTATTTCAGCTATTGTTTCTCTAGCTGTGAACAAGACACATCCATGTGTTTAGACTCTTTAGAAAGATTACATTCTAAGCTTTATAGAGATATAAAATATGTGTGTGTTGCTAAAATGTAGCCTCTACAGCAAAGCATTTTCTACTGTATGTTTACATATGTGCACGCAGGCCTTCTTGACCAATGAAATGTGATTTATTTCAGCTATTGTTTCTCTAGCTGTGAACAAGACACATCCATGTGTTTAGACTCTTTAGAAAGATTACATTCTAAGCTTTATAGAGATATAAAATATGTGTGTGTTGCTAAAATGTAGCCTCTACAGCAAAGCATTTTCTACTGTATGTTTACATATGTCCACCTAGGCCTTCTTGACCAATGTAATGTGATCTATTGTTTATCTAGCTGTGAACAAGACACATCCATGTGTTTAGACTCTTTAGAAAGATTACATTCTAAGCTTTATAGAGATATAAAATATGTGTGTGTTGCTAAAATGTAGCCTCTACAGCAAAGCATTTTCTACTGTATGTTTACATATGTGCACGCAGGCCTTCTTGACCAATGAAATGTGATTATTTCAGCTATTGTTTCTCTAGCTGTGAACAAGACACATCCATGTGTTTAGACTCTTTAGAAAGATTACATTCTAAGCTTTATAGAGATATAAAATATGTGTGTGTTGCTAAAATGTAGCCTCTACAGCAAAGCATTTTCTACTGTATGTTTACATATGTCCACTAGGCCTTCTTGACCAATGAAATGTGATTTATTTCAGCTATTGTTTATCTAGCTGTGAACAAGACACATCCATGTGTTTAGACTCTTTAGAAAGATTACATTCTAAGCTTTATAGAGATATAAATATGTGTGTGTTGCTAAAATGTAGCCTCTACAGCAAAGCATTTTCTACTGTATGTTTACATATGTGCACCTAGGCCTTCTTGACCAATGAAATGTGATTTATTGTTTCTCTAGCTGTGAACAAGACACATCCATGTGTTTAGACTCTTTAGAAAGATTACATTCTAAGCTTTATAGAGATATAAAATATGTGTGTGTTGCTAAAATGTAGCCTCTACAGCAAAGCATTTTCTACTGTATGTTTACATATGTGCACGCAGGCCTTCTTGACCAATGAAATGTCATTTCAGCTATTGTTTCTCTAGCTGTGAACAAGACACATCCATGTGTTTAGACTCTTTAGAAAGATTACATTCTAAGCTTTATAGAGATATAAAATATGTGTGTGTTGCTAAAATGTAGCCTCTACAGCAAAGCATTTCTACTGTATGTTTACATATGTGCACGCAGGCCTTCTTGACCAATGAAATGTGATCTATTGTTTATCTAGCTGTGAACAAGACACATCCATGTGTTTAGACTCTTTAGAAAGATTACATTCTAAGCTTTATAGAGATATAAAATATGTGTGTGTTGCTAAAATGTAGCCTCTACAGCAAAGCATTTTCTACTGTATGTTTACATATGTGCACGCAGGCCTTCTTGACCAATGAAATGTGATTTATTTCAGCTATTGTTTCTCTAGCTGTGAACAAGACACATCCATGTGTTTAGACTCTTTAGAAAGATTACATTCTAAGCTTTATAGAGATATAAAATATGTGTGTGTTGCTAAAATGTAGCCTCTACAGCAAAGCATTTTCTACTGTATGTTTACATATGTCCACCTAGGCCTTCTTGACCAATGAAATGTGATCTATTGTTTATCTAGCTGTGAACAAGACACATCCATGTGTTTAGACTCTTTAGAAAGATTACATTCTAAGCTTTATAGAGATATAAAATATGTGTGTGTTGCTAAAATGTAGCCTCTACAGCAAAGCATTTTCTACTGTATGTTTACATATGTGCACGCAGGCCTTCTTGACCAATGAAATGTGATCTATTGTTTCTCTAGCTGTGAACAAGACACATCCATGTGTTTAGACTCTTTAGAAAGATTACATTCTAAGCTTTATAGAGATATAAAATATGTGTGTGTTGCTAAAATGTAGCCTCTACAGCAAAGCATTTTCTACTGTATGTTTACATATGTGCACGCAGGCCTTCTTGACCAATGAAATGTGATCTATTGTTTCTCTAGCTGTGAACAAGACACATCCATGTGTTTAGACTCTTTAGAAAGATTACATTCTAAGCTTTATAGAGATATAAAATATGTGTGTGTTGCTAAAATGTAGCCTCTACAGCAAAGCATGTTCTACTGTATGTTTACATATGTCCACCTAGGCCTTCTAGACCAATGAAATGTCATTTATTTCAGCTATTGTTTCTCTAGCTGTGAACAAGACACATCCATGTGTTTAGACTCTTTAGAAAGATTACATTCTAAGCTTTATAGAGATATAAAATATGTGTGTGTTGCTAAAATGTAGCCTCTACAGCAAAGCATTTTCTACTGTATGTTTACATATGTGCACGCAGGCCTTCTTGACCAATGTAATGTGATCTATTGTTTCTCTAGCTGTGAACAAGACACATCCATGTGTTTAGACTCTTTAGAAAGATTACATTCTAAGCTTTATAGAGATATAAAATATGTGTGTGTTGCTAAAATGTAGCCTCTACAGCAAAGCATGTTCTACTGTATGTTTACATTTGTCCACCTAGGCCTTCTAGACCAATGAAATGTCATTTATTTCAGCTATTGTTTATCTAGCTGTGAACAAGACACATCCATGTGTTTAGACTCTTTAGAAAGATTACATTCTAAGCTTTATAGAGATATAAAATATGTGTGTGTTGCTAAAATGTAGCCTCTACAGCAAAGCATTTTCTACTGTATGTTTACATATGTGCACGCAGGCCTTCTTGACCAATGAAATGTGATCTATTGTTTCTCTAGCTGTGAACAAGACACATCCATGTGTTTAGACTCTTTAGAAAGATTACATTCTAAGCTTTATAGAGATATAAAATATGTGTGTGTTGCTAAAATGTAGCCTCTACAGCAAAGCATGTTTCTACTGTATGTTTACATATGTCCACCTAGGCCTTCTAGACCAATGAAATGTCATTTATTTCAGCTATTGTTTATCTAGCTGTGAACAAGACACATCCATGTGTTTAGACTCTTTAGAAAGATTACATTCTAAGCTTTATAGAGATATAAAATATGTGTGTGTTGCTAAAATGTAGCCTCTACAGCAAAGCATGTTCTACTGTATGTTTACATATGTCCACCTAGGCCTTCTAGACCAATGAAATGTCATTTATTTCAGCTATTGTTTATCTAGCTGTGAACAAGACACATCCATGTGTTTAGACTCTTTAGAAAGATTACATTCTAAGCTTTATAGAGATATAAAATATGTGTGTGTTGCTAAAATGTAGCCTCTACAGCAAAGCATTTTCTACTGTATGTTTACATATGTGCACGCAGGCCTTCTTGACCAATGTAATGTGATCTATTGTTTCTCTAGCTGTGAACAAGACACATCCATGTGTTTAGACTCTTTAGAAAGATTACATTCTAAGCTTTATAGAGATATAAAATATGTGTGTGTTGCTAAAATGTAGCCTCTACAGCAAAGCATTTTCTACTGTATGTTTACATATGTCCACCTAGGCCTTCTAGACCAATGAAATGTCATTTATTTCAGCTATTGTTTATCTAGCTGTGAACAAGACACATCCATGTGTTTAGACTCTTTAGAAAGATTACATTCTAAGCTTTATAGAGATATAAAATATGTGTGTGTTGCTAAAATGTAGCCTCTACAGCAAAGCATTTTCTACTGTATGTTTACATATGTGCACGCAGGCCTTCTTGACCAATGAATGTGATCTATTGTTTATCTAGCTGTGAACAAGACACATCCATGTGTTTAGACTCTTTAGAAAGATTACATTCTAAGCTTTATAGAGATATAAAATATGTGTGTGTTGCTAAAATGTAGCCTCTACAGCAAAGCATTTTCTACTGTATGTTTACATATGTCCACCTAGGCCTTCTAGACCAATGAAATGTCATTTATTTCAGCTATTGTTTATCTAGCTGTGAACAAGACACATCCATGTGTTTAGACTCTTTAGAAAGATTACATTCTAAGCTTTATAGAGATATAAAATATGTGTGTGTTGCTAAAATGTAGCCTCTACAGCAAAGCATGTTCTACTGTATGTTTACATATGTCCACCTAGGCCTTCTAGACCAATGAAATGTCATTTATTTCAGCTATTGTTTATCTAGCTGTGAACAAGACACATCCATGTGTTTAGACTCTTTAGAAAGATTACATTCTAAGCTTTATAGAGATATAAAATATGTGTGTGTTGCTAAAATGTAGCCTCTACAGCAAAGCATTTTCTACTGTATGTTTACATATGTGCACGCAGGCCTTCTTGACCAATGAAATGTCATTTATTTCAGCTATTGTTTCTCTAGCTGTGAACAAGACACATCCATGTGTTTAGACTCTTTAGAAAGATTACATTCTAAGCTTTATAGAGATATAAAATATGTGTGTGTTGCTAAAATGTAGCCTCTACAGCAAAGCATTTTCTACTGTATGTTTACATATGTGCACGCAGGCCTTCTAGACCAATGAAATGTGATTTATTTCAGCTATTGTTTATCTAGCTGTGAACAAGACACATCCATGTGTTTAGACTCTTTAGAAAGATTACATTCTAAGCTTTATAGAGATATAAAATATGTGTGTGTTGCTAAAATGTAGCCTCTACAGCAAAGCATTTCTACTGTATGTTTACATATGTCCACCTAGGCCTTCTAGACCAATGAAATGTCATTTATTTCAGCTATTGTTTATCTAGCTGTGAACAAGACACATCCATGTGTTTAGACTCTTTAGAAAGATTACATTCTAAGCTTTATAGAGATATAAAATATGTGTGTGTTGCTAAAATGTAGCCTCTACAGCAAAGCATTTTCTACTGTATGTTTACATATGTGCACGCAGGCCTTCTTGACCAATGAAATGTCATTTATTTCAGCTATTGTTTCTCTAGCTGTGAACAAGACACATCCATGTGTTTAGACTCTTTAGAAAGATTACATTCTAAGCTTTATAGAGATATAAAATATGTGTGTGTTGCTAAAATGTAGCCTCTACAGCAAAGCATTTCTACTGTATGTTTACATATGTCCACCTAGGCCTTCTAGACCAATGAAATGTCATTTATTTCAGCTATTGTTTCTCTAGCTGTGAACAAGACACATCCATGTGTTTAGACTCTTTAGAAAGATTACATTCTAAGCTTTATAGAGATATAAAATATGTGTGTGTTGCTAAAATGTAGCCTCTACAGCAAAGCATTTTCTACTGTATGTTTACATATGTCCACCTAGGCCTTCTTGACCAATGAAATGTCATTTATTTCAGCTATTGTTTATCTAGCTGTGAACAAGACACATCCATGTGTTTAGACTCTTTAGAAAGATTACATTCTAAGCTTTATAGAGATATAAAATATGTGTGTGTTGCTAAAATGTAGCCTCTACAGCAAAGCATTTTCTACTGTATGTTTACATATGTGCACGCAGGCCTTCTTGACCAATGAAATGTGATCTATTGTTTCTCTAGCTGTGAACAAGACACATCCATGTGTTTAGACTCTTTAGAAAGATTACATTCTAAGCTTTATAGAGATATAAAATATGTGTGTGTTGCTAAAATGTAGCCTCTACAGCAAAGCATTTTCTACTGTATGTTTACATATGTCCACCTAGGCCTTCTAGACCAATGAAATGTCATTTATTTCAGCTATTGTTTATCTAGCTGTGAACAAGACACATCCATGTGTTTAGACTCTTTAGAAAGATTACATTCTAAGCTTTATAGAGATATAAAATATGTGTGTGTTGCTAAAATGTAGCCTCTACAGCAAAGCATTTTCTACTGTATGTTTACATATGTCCACCTAGGCCTTCTAGACCAATGAAATGTCATTTATTTCAGCTATTGTTTATCTAGCTGTGAACAAGACACATCCATGTGTTTAGACTCTTTAGAAAGATTACATTCTAAGCTTTATAGAGATATAAAATATGTGTGTGTTGCTAAAATGTAGCCTCTACAGCAAAGCATTTTCTACTGTATGTTTACATATGTCCACCTAGGCCTTCTAGACCAATGAAATGTCATTTATTTCAGCTATTGTTTATCTAGCTGTGAACAAGACACATCCATGTGTTTAGACTCTTTAGAAAGATTACATTCTAAGCTTTATAGAGATATAAAATATGTGTGTGTTGCTAAAATGTAGCCTCTACAGCAAAGCATTTTCTACTGTATGTTTACATATGTGCACGCAGGCCTTCTTGACCAATGAAATGTGATCTATTGTTTATCTAGCTGTGAACAAGACACATCCATGTGTTTAGACTCTTTAGAAAGATTACATTCTAAGCTTTATAGAGATATAAAATGTGTGTGTTGCTAAAATGTAGCCTCTACAGCAAAGCATTTTCTACTGTATGTTTACATATGTGCACGCAGGCCTTCTTGACCAATGAAATGTGATCTATTGTTATCTAGCTGTGAACAAGACACATCCATGTGTTTAGACTCTTTAGAAAGATTACATTCTAAGCTTTATAGAGATATAAAATATGTGTGTGTTGCTAAAATGTAGCCTCTACAGCAAAGCATGTTCTACTGTATGTTTACATATGTCCACCTAGGCCTTCTAGACCAATGAAATGTCATTTATTTCAGCTATTGTTTATCTAGCTGTGAACAAGACACATCCATGTGTTTAGACTCTTTAGAAAGATTACATTCTAAGCTTTATAGAGATATAAAATATGTGTGTGTTGCTAAAATGTAGCCTCTACAGCAAAGCATTTTCTACTGTATGTTTACATATGTGCACGCAGGCCTTCTAGACCAATGAAATGTGATTTATTTCAGCTATTGTTTCTCTAGCTGTGAACAAGACACATCCATGTGTTTAGACTCTTTAGAAAGATTACATTCTAAGCTTTATAGAGATATAAAATATGTGTGTGTTGCTAAAATGTAGCCTCTACAGCAAAGCATGTTTCTACTGTATGTTTACATTGTCCACCTAGGCCTTCTAGACCAATGAAATGTCATTTATTTCAGCTATTGTTTATCTAGCTGTGAACAAGACACATCCATGTGTTTAGACTCTTTAGAAAGATTACATTCTAAGCTTTATAGAGATATAAAATATGTGTGTGTTGCTAAAATGTAGCCTCTACAGCAAAGCATTTTCTACTGTATGTTTACATATGTCCACCTAGGCCTTCTTGACCAATGTAATGTGATCTATTGTTTATCTAGCTGTGAACAAGACACATCCATGTGTTTAGACTCTTTAGAAAGATTACATTCTAAGCTTTATAGAGATATAAAATATGTGTGTGTTGCTAAAATGTAGCCTCTACAGCAAAGCATTTTCTACTGTATGTTTACATATGTGCACCAGGCCTTCTTGACCAATGAAATGTGATTTATTTCAGCTATTGTTTCTCTAGCTGTGAACAAGACACATCCATGTGTTTAGACTCTTTAGAAAGATTACATTCTAAGCTTTATAGAGATATAAAATATGTGTGTGTTGCTAAAATGTAGCCTCTACAGCAAAGCATTTCTACTGTATGTTTACATATGTCCACCTAGGCCTTCTTGACCAATGAAATGTGATCTATTGTTTATCTAGCTGTGAACAAGACACATCCATGTGTTTAGACTCTTTAGAAAGATTACATTCTAAGCTTTATAGAGATATAAAATATGTGTGTGTTGCTAAAATGTAGCCTCTACAGCAAAGCATTTTCTACTGTATGTTTACATATGTGCACGCAGGCCTTCTTGACCAATGAAATGTGATTTATTTCAGCTATTGTTTCTCTAGCTGTGAACAAGACACATCCATGTGTTTAGACTCTTTAGAAAGATTACATTCTAAGCTTTATAGAGATATAAAATATGTGTGTGTTGCTAAAATGTAGCCTCTACAGCAAAGCATTTTCTACTGTATGTTTACATATGTCCACCTAGGCCTTCTAGACCAATGAAATGTCATTTATTTCAGCTATTGTTTATCTAGCTGTGAACAAGACACATCCATGTGTTTAGACTCTTTAGAAAGATTACATTCTAAGCTTTATAGAGATATAAAATATGTGTGTGTTGCTAAAATGTAGCCTCTACAGCAAAGCATTTTCTACTGTATGTTTACATATGTGCACGCAGGCCTTCTTGACCAATGTAATGTGATCTATTGTTTCTCTAGCTGTGAACAAGACACATCCATGTGTTTAGACTCTTTAGAAAGATTACATTCTAAGCTTTATAGAGATATAAAATATGTGTGTGTTGCTAAAATGTAGCCTCTACAGCAAAGCATTTTCTACTGTATGTTTACATTTGTCCACCTAGGCCTTCTAGACCAATGAAATGTCATTTATTTCAGCTATTGTTTATCTAGCTGTGAACAAGACACATCCATGTGTTTAGACTCTTTAGAAAGATTACATTCTAAGCTTTATAGAGATATAAAATATGTGTGTGTTGCTAAAATGTAGCCTCTACAGCAAAGCATTTTCTACTGTATGTTTACATATGTCCACCTAGGCCTTCTAGACCAATGAAATGTCATTTATTTCAGCTATTGTTTCTCTAGCTGTGAACAAGACACATCCATGTGTTTAGACTCTTTAGAAAGATTACATTCTAAGCTTTATAGAGATATAAAATATGTGTGTGTTGCTAAAATGTAGCCTCTACAGCAAAGCATTTTCTACTGTATGTTTACATATGTCCACCTAGGCCTTCTTGACCAATGAAATGTCATTTATTTCAGCTATTGTTTCTCTAGCTGTGAACAAGACACATCCATGTGTTTAGACTCTTTAGAAAGATTACATTCTAAGCTTTATAGAGATATAAAATATGTGTGTGTTGCTAAAATGTAGCCTCTACAGCAAAGCATTTCTACTGTATGTTTACATATGTCCACCTAGGCCTTCTAGACCAATGAAATGTCATTTATTTCAGCTATTGTTTATCTAGCTGTGAACAAGACACATCCATGTGTTTAGACTCTTTAGAAAGATTACATTCTAAGCTTTATAGAGATATAAAATATGTGTGTGTTGCTAAAATGTAGCCTCTACAGCAAAGCATTTTCTACTGTATGTTTACATATGTCCACCTAGGCCTTCTTGACCAATGAAATGTGATCTATTGTTTATCTAGCTGTGAACAAGACACATCCATGTGTTTAGACTCTTTAGAAAGATTACATTCTAAGCTTTATAGAGATATAAAATATGTGTGTGTTGCTAAAATGTAGCCTCTACAGCAAAGCATTTTCTACTGTATGTTTACATATGTGCACGCAGGCCTTCTTGACCAATGAAATGTGATTTATTTCAGCTATTGTTTCTCTAGCTGTGAACAAGACACATCCATGTGTTTAGACTCTTTAGAAAGATTACATTCTAAGCTTTATAGAGATATAAAATATGTGTGTGTTGCTAAAATGTAGCCTCTACAGCAAAGCATTTTCTACTGTATGTTTACATATGTCCACCTAGGCCTTCTTGACCAATGAAATGTGATCTATTGTTTTATCTAGCTGTGAACAAGACACATCCATGTGTTTAGACTCTTTAGAAAGATTACATTCTAAGCTTTATAGAGATATAAAATATGTGTGTGTTGCTAAAATGTAGCCTCTACAGCAAAGCATTTTCTACTGTATGTTTACATATGTGCACGCAGGCCTTCTTGACCAATGAATGTGATTTATTTCAGCTATTGTTTCTCTAGCTGTGAACAAGACACATCCATGTGTTTAGACTCTTTAGAAAGATTACATTCTAAGCTTTATAGAGATATAAAATATGTGTGTGTTGCTAAAATGTAGCCTCTACAGCAAAGCATGTTCTACTGTATGTTTACATATGTCCACCTAGGCCTTCTAGACCAATGAAATGTCATTTATTTCAGCTATTGTTTATCTAGCTGTGAACAAGACACATCCATGTGTTTAGACTCTTTAGAAAGATTACATTCTAAGCTTTATAGAGATATAAAATATGTGTGTGTTGCTAAAATGTAGCCTCTACAGCAAAGCATTTTCTACTGTATGTTTACATATGTGCACGCAGGCCTTCTTGACCAATGTAATGTGATCTATTGTTTCTCTAGCTGTGAACAAGACACATCCATGTGTTTAGACTCTTTAGAAAGATTACATTCTAAGCTTTATAGAGATATAAAATATGTGTGTGTTGCTAAAATGTAGCCTCTACAGCAAAGCATGTTCTACTGTATGTTTACATATGTCCACCTAGGCCTTCTAGACCAATGAAATGTCATTTATTTCAGCTATTGTTTATCTAGCTGTGAACAAGACACATCCATGTGTTTAGACTCTTTAGAAAGATTACATTCTAAGCTTTATAGAGATATAAAATATGTGTGTGTTGCTAAAATGTAGCCTCTACAGCAAAGCATTTTCTACTGTATGTTTACATATGTGCACGCAGGCCTTCTTGACCAATGAAATGTGATCTATTGTTTATCTAGCTGTGAACAAGACACATCCATGTGTTTAGACTCTTTAGAAAGATTACATTCTAAGCTTTATAGAGATATAAAATATGTGTGTGTTGCTAAAATGTAGCCTCTACAGCAAAGCATTTTCTACTGTATGTTTACATATGTGCACGCAGGCCTTCTTGACCAATGAAATGTGATCTATTGTTTCTCTAGCTGTGAACAAGACACATCCATGTGTTTAGACTCTTTAGAAAGATTACATTCTAAGCTTTATAGAGATATAAAATATGTGTGTGTTGCTAAAATGTAGCCTCTACAGCAAAGCATTTTCTACTGTATGTTTACATATGTCCACCTAGGCCTTCTAGACCAATGAAATGTCATTTATTTCAGCTATTGTTTATCTAGCTGTGAACAAGACACATCCATGTGTTTAGACTCTTTAGAAAGATTACATTCTAAGCTTTATAGAGATATAAAATATGTGTGTGTTGCTAAAATGTAGCCTCTACAGCAAAGCATTTTCTACTGTATGTTTACATATGTGCACGCAGGCCTTCTTGACCAATGTAATGTGATCTATTGTTTCTCTAGCTGTGAACAAGACACATCCATGTGTTTAGACTCTTTAGAAAGATTACATTCTAAGCTTTATAGAGATATAAAATATGTGTGTGTTGCTAAAATGTAGCCTCTACAGCAAAGCATGTTCTACTGTATGTTTACATATGTCCACCTAGGCCTTCTAGACCAATGAAATGTCATTTATTTCAGCTATTGTTTATCTAGCTGTGAACAAGACACATCCATGTGTTTAGACTCTTTAGAAAGATTACATTCTAAGCTTTATAGAGATATAAAATATGTGTGTGTTGCTAAAATGTAGCCTCTACAGCAAAGCATTTTCTACTGTATGTTTACATATGTCCACCTAGGCCTTCTGACCAATGAAATGTGATTTATTTCAGCTATTGTTTATCTAGCTGTGAACAAGACACATCCATGTGTTTAGACTCTTTAGAAAGATTACATTCTAAGCTTTATAGAGATATAAAATATGTGTGTGTTGCTAAAATGTAGCCTCTACAGCAAAGCATTTCTACTGTATGTTTACATATGTCCACCTAGGCCTTCTGACCAATGAAATGTGATTTATTTCAGCTATTGTTTATCTAGCTGTGAACAAGACACATCCATGTGTTTAGACTCTTTAGAAAGATTACATTCTAAGCTTTATAGAGATATAAAATATGTGTGTGTTGCTAAAATGTAGCCTCTACAGCAAAGCATTTTCTACTGTATGTTTACATATGTGCACGCAGGCCTTCTTGACCAATGAAATGTCATTTATTTCAGCTATTGTTTCTCTAGCTGTGAACAAGACACATCCATGTGTTTAGACTCTTTAGAAAGATTACATTCTAAGCTTTATAGAGATATAAAATATGTGTGTGTTGCTAAAATGTAGCCTCTACAGCAAAGCATGTTCTACTGTATGTTTACATTTGTCCACCTAGGCCTTCTAGACCAATGAAATGTGATTTATTTCAGCTATTGTTTATCTAGCTGTGAACAAGACACATCCATGTGTTTAGACTCTTTAGAAAGATTACATTCTAAGCTTTATAGAGATATAAAATATGTGTGTGTTGCTAAAATGTAGCCTCTACAGCAAAGCATTTCTACTGTATGTTTACATATGTGCACGCAGGCCTTCTTGACCAATGAAATGTGATTATTTCAGCTATTGTTTCTCTAGCTGTGAACAAGACACATCCATGTGTTTAGACTCTTTAGAAAGATTACATTCTAAGCTTTATAGAGATATAAAATATGTGTGTGTTGCTAAAATGTAGCCTCTACAGCAAAGCATTTTCTACTGTATGTTTACATATGTGCACGCAGGCCTTCTTGACCAATGAAATGTGATCTATTGTTTCTCTAGCTGTGAACAAGACACATCCATGTGTTTAGACTCTTTAGAAAGATTACATTCTAAGCTTTATAGAGATATAAAATATGTGTGTGTTGCTAAAATGTAGCCTCTACAGCAAAGCATTTTCTACTGTATGTTTACATATGTCCACCTAGGCCTTCTTGACCAATGAAATGTGATTTATTTCAGCTATTGTTTATCTAGCTGTGAACAAGACACATCCATGTGTTTAGACTCTTTAGAAAGATTACATTCTAAGCTTTATAGAGATATAAAATATGTGTGTGTTGCTAAAATGTAGCCTCTACAGCAAAGCATTTTCTACTGTATGTTTACATATGTGCACCTAGGCCTTCTAGACCAATGAAATGTGATTTATTTCAGCTATTGTTTATCTAGCTGTGAACAAGACACATCCATGTGTTTAGACTCTTTAGAAAGATTACATTCTAAGCTTTATAGAGATATAAAATATGTGTGTGTTGCTAAAATGTAGCCTCTACAGCAAAGCATTTCTACTGTATGTTTACATATGTCCACCTAGGCCTTCTAGACCAATGAATGTCATTTATTTCAGCTATTGTTTCTCTAGCTGTGAACAAGACACATCCATGTGTTTAGACTCTTTAGAAAGATTACATTCTAAGCTTTATAGAGATATAAAATATGTGTGTGTTGCTAAAATGTAGCCTCTACAGCAAAGCATTTTCTACTGTATGTTGTTTACATATGTGCACGCAGGCCTTCTTGACCAATGAAATGTCATTTATTTCAGCTATTGTTTCTCTAGCTGTGAACAAGACACATCCATGTGTTTAGACTCTTTAGAAAGATTACATTCTAAGCTTTATAGAGATATAAAATATGTGTGTGTTGCTAAAATGTAGCCTCTACAGCAAAGCATTTTCTACTGTATGTTTACATATGTGCACGCAGGCCTTCTTGACCAATGTTCATGTGATCTATTGTTTCTCTAGCTGTGAACAAGACACATCCATGTGTTTAGACTCTTTAGAAAGATTACATTCTAAGCTTTATAGAGATATAAAATATGTGTGTGTTGCTAAAATGTAGCCTCTACAGCAAAGCATTTTCTACTGTATGTTTACATATGTGCACGCAGGCCTTCTTGACCAATGAAATGTCATTTATTTCAGCTATTGTTTCTCTAGCTGTGAACAAGACACATCCATGTGTTTAGACTCTTTAGAAAGATTACATTCTAAGCTTTATAGAGATATAAAATATGTGTGTGTTGCTAAAATGTAGCCTCTACAGCAAAGCATTTTCTACTGTATGTTTACATATGTGCACGCAGGCCTTCTTGACCAATGAAATGTGATTTATTTCAGCTATTGTTTATCTAGCTGTGAACAAGACACATCCATGTGTTTAGACTCTTTAGAAAGATTACATTCTAAGCTTTATAGAGATATAAAATATGTGTGTTGCTAAAATGTAGCCTCTACAGCAAAGCATGTTCTACTGTATGTTTTACATTGTCCACCTAGGCCTTCTAGACCAATGAAATGTGATTTATTTCAGCTATTGTTTATCTAGCTGTGAACAAGACACATCCATGTGTTTAGACTCTTTAGAAAGATTACATTCTAAGCTTTATAGAGATATAAAATATGTGTGTGTTGCTAAAATGTAGCCTCTACAGCAAAGCATTTTCTACTGTATGTTTACATATGTGCACGCAGGCCTTCTTGACCAATGAAATGTCATTTATTTCAGCTATTGTTTCTCTAGCTGTGAACAAGACACATCCATGTGTTTAGACTCTTTAGAAAGATTACATTCTAAGCTTTATAGAGATATAAAATATGTGTGTGTTGCTAAAATGTAGCCTCTACAGCAAAGCATTTTCTACTGTATGTTTACATATGTGCACGCAGGCCTTCTTGACCAATGAAATGTGATCTATTGTTTCTCTCTAGCTGTGAACAAGACACATCCATGTGTTTAGACTCTTTAGAAAGATTACATTCTAAGCTTTATAGAGATATAAAATATGTGTGTGTTGCTAAAATGTAGCCTCTACAGCAAAGCATTTTCTACTGTATGTTTACATATGTCCACCTAGGCCTTCTTGACCAATGAAATGTCATTTATTTCAGCTATTGTTTATCTAGCTGTGAACAAGACACATCCATGTGTTTAGATAGTAGGAAAAATTTAGCAAAGAAAATTAATATGTAAGTAAGGATTTGTAGAGTTGATATAATAATATCTTTGTCTTAAAAATATGTGTGTTGCTAAAATGTAGCCTCTACAGCAAAGCATTTTCTACTGTATGTTTACATATGTCCACCTAGGCCTTCTTCCAATGAAATGTCATTATTTCAGCTATTGTTTCTCTAGCTGTGAACAAGACACATCCATGTGTTTAGACTCTTTAGAAAGATTACATTCTAAGCTTTATAGAGATATAAAATATGTGTGTGTTGCTAAAATGTAGCCTCTACAGCAAAGCATTTTCTACTGTATGTTTACATATGTCACCTAGGCCTTCTAGACCAATGAAATGTGATTTATTTCAGCTATTGTTTCTCTAGCTGTGAACAAGACACATCCATGTGTTTAGACTCTTTAGAAAGATTACATTCTAAGCTTTATAGAGATATAAAATATGTGTGTGTTGCTAAAATGTAGCCTCTACAGCAAAGCATTTTCTACTGTATGTTTACATATGTCCACCTAGGCCTTCTAGACCAATGAAATGTCATTTATTTCAGCTATTGTTTATCTAGCTGTGAACAAGACACATCCATGTGTTTAGACTCTTTAGAAAGATTACATTCTAAGCTTTATAGAGATATAAAATATGTGTGTGTTGCTAAAATGTAGCCTCTACAGCAAAGCATTTTCTACTGTATGTTTACATATGTGCACGCAGGCCTTCTTGACCAATGAAATGTGATCTATTGTTTTTCTAGCTGTGAACAAGACACATCCATGTGTTTAGACTCTTTAGAAAGATTACATTCTAAGCTTTATAGAGATATAAAATATGTGTGTGTTGCTAAAATGTAGCCTCTACAGCAAAGCATTTTCTACTGTATGTTTACATATGTCCACCTAGGCCTTCTAGACCAATGAAATGTCATTTATTTCAGCTATTGTTTCTCTAGCTGTGAACAAGACACATCCATGTGTTTAGACTCTTTAGAAAGATTACATTCTAAGCTTTATAGAGATATAAAATATGTGTGTGTTGCTAAAATGTAGCCTCTACAGCAAAGCATTTTCTACTGTATGTTTACATATGTCCACCTAGGCCTTCTAGACCAATGAAATGTCATTTATTTCAGCTATTGTTTATCTAGCTGTGAACAAGACACATCCATGTGTTTAGACTCTTTAGAAAGATTACATTCTAAGCTTTATAGAGATATAAAATATGTGTGTGTTGCTAAAATGTAGCCTCTACAGCAAAGCATTTTCTACTGTATGTTTACATATGTGCACGCAGGCCTTCTTGACCAATGAAATGTGATCTATTGTTTATCTAGCTGTGAACAAGACACATCCATGTGTTTAGACTCTTTAGAAAGATTACATTCTAAGCTTTATAGAGATATAAAATATGTGTGTGTTGCTAAAATGTAGCCTCTACAGCAAAGCATTTCTACTGTATGTTTACATATGTGCACGCAGGGCCTTCTTGACCAATGAAATGTGATCTATTGTTTCTCTAGCTGTGAACAAGACACATCCATGTGTTTAGACTCTTTAGAAAGATTACATTCTAAGCTTTATAGAGATATAAAATATGTGTGTGTTGCTAAAATGTAGCCTCTACAGCAAAGCATTTTCTACTGTATGTTTACATATGTGCACGCAGGCCTTCTTGACCAATGAAATGTGATTTATTTCAGCTATTGTTTATCTAGCTGTGAACAAGACACATCCATGTGTTTAGACTCTTTAGAAAGATTACATTCTAAGCTTTATAGAGATATAAAATATGTGTGTGTTGCTAAAATGTAGCCTCTACAGCAAAGCATTTTCTACTGTATGTTTACATATGTCACCTAGGCCTTCTAGACCAATGAAATGTCATTTATTTCAGCTATTGTTTATCTAGCTGTGAACAAGACACATCCATGTGTTTAGACTCTTTAGAAAGATTACATTCTAAGCTTTATAGAGATATAAAATATGTGTGTGTTGCTAAAATGTAGCCTCTACAGCAAAGCATTTTCTACTGTATGTTTACATATGTCCACCTAGGCCTTCTTGACCAATGAAATGTCATTTATTTCAGCTATTGTTATCTAGCTGTGAACAAGACACATCCATGTGTTTAGACTCTTTAGAAAGATTACATTCTAAGCTTTATAGAGATATAAAATATGTGTGTGTTGCTAAAATGTAGCCTCTACAGCAAAGCATTTTCTACTGTATGTTTACATATGTGCACGCAGGCCTTCTTGACCAATGAAATGTGATCTTTGTTTCTCTAGCTGTGAACAAGACACATCCATGTGTTTAGACTCTTTAGAAAGATTACATTCTAAGCTTTATAGAGATATAAAATATGTGTGTGTTGCTAAAATGTAGCCTCTACAGCAAAGCATGTTCTACTGTATGTTTACATTGTCCACCTAGGCCTTCTAGACCAATGAAATGTCATTTATTTCAGCTATTGTTTCTCTAGCTGTGAACAAGACACATCCATGTGTTTAGACTCTTTAGAAAGATTACATTCTAAGCTTTATAGAGATATAAATATGTGTGTGTTGCTAAAATGTAGCCTCTACAGCAAAGCATTTCTACTGTATGTTTACATATGTGCACGCAGGCCTTCTTGACCAATGAAATGTGATCTATTGTTTCTCTAGCTGTGAACAAGACACATCCATGTGTTTAGACTCTTTAGAAAGATTACATTCTAAGCTTTATAGAGATATAAAATATGTGTGTGTTGCTAAAATGTAGCCTCTACAGCAAAGCATGTTCTACTGTATGTTTACATATGTCCACCTAGGCCTTCTAGACCAATGAAATGTCATTTATTTCAGCTATTGTTTATCTAGCTGTGAACAAGACACATCCATGTGTTTAGACTCTTTAGAAAGATTACATTCTAAGCTTTATAGAGATATAAAATATGTGTGTGTTGCTAAAATGTAGCCTCTACAGCAAAGCATTTTCTACTGTATGTTTACATATGTGCACCAGGCCTTCTTGACCAATGAAATGTGATCTATTGTTTCTCTAGCTGTGAACAAGACACATCCATGTGTTTAGACTCTTTAGAAAGATTACATTCTAAGCTTTATAGAGATATAAAATATGTGTGTGTTGCTAAAATGTAGCCTCTACAGCAAAGCATTTTCTACTGTATGTTTACATATGTGCACGTAGGCCTTCTTGACCAATGAAATGTCATTTATTTCAGCTATTGTTTATCTAGCTGTGAACAAGACACATCCATGTGTTTAGACTCTTTAGAAAGATTACATTCTAAGCTTTATAGAGATATAAAATATGTGTGTGTTGCTAAAATGTAGCCTCTACAGCAAAGCATTTTCTACTGTATGTTTACATATGTCCACCTAGGCCTTCTAGACCAATGAAATGTGATTTATTTCAGCTATTGTTTATCTAGCTGTGAACAAGACACATCCATGTGTTTAGACTCTTTAGAAAGATTACATTCTAAGCTTTATAGAGATATAAAATATGTGTGTTGCTAAAATGTAGCCTCTACAGCAAAGCATTTTCTACTGTATGTTTACATATGTGCACGCAGGCCTTCTTGACCAATGTAATGTGATCTATTGTTTCTCTAGCTGTGAACAAGACACATCCATGTGTTTAGACTCTTTAGAAAGATTACATTCTAAGCTTTATAGAGATATAAAATATGTGTGTGTTGCTAAAATGTAGCCTCTACAGCAAAGCATTTTCTACTGTATGTTTACATATGTGCACGCAGGCCTTCTAGACCAATGAAATGTCATTTATTTCAGCTATTGTTTATCTAGCTGTGAACAAGACACATCCATGTGTTTAGACTCTTTAGAAAGATTACATTCTAAGCTTTATAGAGATATAAAATATGTGTGTGTTGCTAAATGTAGCCTCTACAGCAAAGCATTTTCTACTGTATGTTTACATATGTGCACGCAGGCCTTCTTGACCAATGAAATGTCATTTATTTCAGCTATTGTTTCTCTAGCTGTGAACAAGACACATCCATGTGTTTAGACTCTTTAGAAAGATTACATTCTAAGCTTTATAGAGATATAAAATATGTGTGTGTTGCTAAAATGTAGCCTCTACAGCAAAGCATTTTCTACTGTATGTTTACATATGGCACGCAGGCCTTCTAGACCAATGAAATGTCATTTATTTCAGCTATTGTTTTTCTAGCTGTGAACAAGACACATCCATGTGTTTAGACTCTTTAGAAAGATTACATTCTAAGCTTTATAGAGATATAAATATGTGTGTGTTGCTAAAATGTAGCCTCTACAGCAAAGCATTTTCTACTGTATGTTTACATATGTGCACGCAGGCCTTCTTGACCAATGAAATGTGATCTATTGTTTCTCTAGCTGTGAACAAGACACATCCATGTGTTTAGACTCTTTAGAAAGATTACATTCTAAGCTTTATAGAGATATAAAATATGTGTGTGTTGCTAAAATGTAGCCTCTACAGCAAAGCATTTCTACTACTGTATGTTTACATATGTCCACCTAGGCCTTCTTGACCAATGAATGTGATTTATTTCAGCTATTGTTTTCTAGCTGTGAACAAGACACATCCATGTGTTTAGACTCTTTAGAAAGATTACATTCTAAGCTTTATAGAGATATAAAATATGTGTGTGTTGCTAAAATGTAGCCTCTACAGCAAAGCATGTTCTACTGTATGTTTACATATGTGCACGCAGGCCTTCTTGACCAATGAAATGTCATTTATTTCAGCTATTGTTTCTCTAGCTGTGAACAAGACACATCCATGTGTTTAGACTCTTTAGAAAGATTACATTCTAAGCTTTATAGAGATATAAAATATGTGTGTGTTGCTAAAATGTAGCCTCTACAGCAAAGCATTTTCTACTGTATGTTTACATATGTCCACCTAGGCCTTCTAGACCAATGAAATGTCATTTATTTTTCAGCTATTGTTTCTCTAGCTGTGAACAAGACACATCCATGTGTTTAGACTCTTTAGAAAGATTACATTCTAAGCTTTATAGAGATATAAAATATGTGTGTGTTGCTAAAATGTAGCCTCTACAGCAAAGCATTTTCTACTGTATGTTTACATATGTGCACGCAGGCCTTCTTGACCAATGAAATGTGATCTATTTTTTATCTAGCTGTGAACAAGACACATCCATGTGTTTAGACTCTTTAGAAAGATTACATTCTAAGCTTTATAGAGATATAAAATATGTGTGTGTTGCTAAAATGTAGCCTCTACAGCAAAGCATTTTCTACTGTATGTTTACATATGTCCGCAGGCCTTCTTGACCAATGAAATGTCATTTATTTCAGCTATTGTTTCTCTAGCTGTGAACAAGACACATCCATGTGTTTAGACTCTTTAGAAAGATTACATTCTAAGCTTTATAGAGATATAAAATATGTGTGTGTTGCTAAAATGTAGCCTCTACAGCAAAGCATTTTCTACTGTATGTTTACATATGTGCACGCAGGCCTTCTTGACCAATGTAATGTGATCATTTGTTTCTCTAGCTGTGAACAAGACACATCCATGTGTTTAGACTCTTTAGAAAGATTACATTCTAAGCTTTATAGAGATATAAATATGTGTGTGTTGCTAAAATGTAGCCTCTACAGCAAAGCATGTTCTACTGTATGTTTACATTGTCCACCTAGGCCTTCTAGACCAATGAAATGTCATTTATTTCAGCTATTGTTTATCTAGCTGTGAACAAGACACATCCATGTGTTTAGACTCTTTAGAAAGATTACATTCTAAGCTTTATAGAGATATAAAATATGTGTGTGTTGCTAAAATGTAGCCTCTACAGCAAAGCATTTTCTACTGTATGTTTACATATGTGCACGCAGGCCTTCTTGACCAATGAAATGTGATCTATTGTTTTATCTAGCTGTGAACAAGACACATCCATGTGTTTAGACTCTTTAGAAAGATTACATTCTAAGCTTTATAGAGATATAAAATATGTGTGTGTTGCTAAAATGTAGCCTCTACAGCAAAGCATTTTCTACTGTATGTTTACATATGTGCACCAGGCCTTCTTGACCAATGAATGTGATCTATTGTTTCTCTAGCTGTGAACAAGACACATCCATGTGTTTAGACTCTTTAGAAAGATTACATTCTAAGCTTTATAGAGATATAAAATATGTGTGTGTTGCTAAAATGTAGCCTCTACAGCAAAGCATTTTCTACTACTGTATGTTTACATTTGTCCACCTAGGCCTTCTAGACCAATGAAATGTCATTTATTTCAGCTATTGTTTATCTAGCTGTGAACAAGACACATCCATGTGTTTAGACTCTTTAGAAAGATTACATTCTAAGCTTTATAGAGATATAAAATATGTGTGTGTTGCTAAAATGTAGCCTCTACAGCAAAGCATTTTCTACTGTATGTTTACATATGTGCACGCAGGCCTTCTTGACCAATGAAATGTGATCTATTGTTTCTCTAGCTGTGAACAAGACACATCCATGTGTTTAGACTCTTTAGAAAGATTACATTCTAAGCTTTATAGAGATAAAATATGTGTGTGTTGCTAAAATGTAGCCTCTACAGCAAAGCATGTTCTACTGTATGTTTACATATGTCCACCTAGGCCTTCTTGACCAATGAAATGTCATTTATTTCAGCTATTGTTTTTCTAGCTGTGAACAAGACACATCCATGTGTTTAGACTCTTTAGAAAGATTACATTCTAAGCTTTATAGAGATATAAAATATGTGTGTGTTGCTAAAATGTAGCCTCTACAGCAAAGCATTTTCTACTGTATGTTTACATATGTCCACCAGGCCTTCTTGACCAATGAAATGTGTTTATTTCAGCTATTGTTTTCTAGCTGTGAACAAGACACATCCATGTGTTTAGACTCTTTAGAAAGTTACATTCTAAGCTTTATAGAGATATAAAATATGTGTGTGTTGCTAAAATGTAGCCTCTACAGCAAAGCATTTCTACTGTATGTTTACATATGTGCACGCAGGCCTTCTTGACCAATGTAATGTGATCTATTGTTTATCTAGCTGTGAACAAGACACATCCATGTGTTTAGACTCTTTAGAAAGATTACATTCTAAGCTTTATAGAGATATAAAATATGTGTGTGTTGCTAAAATGTAGCCTCTACAGCAAAGCATTTCTACTGTATGTTTACATATGTGCACGCAGGCCTTCTGACCAATGAAATGTCATTTATTTCAGCTATTGTTTCTAGCTGTGAACAAGACACATCCATGTGTTTAGACTCTTTAGAAAGATTACATTCTAAGCTTTATAGAGATATAAAATATGTGTGTGTGTTGCTAAAATGTAGCCTCTACAGCAAAGCATTTTCTACTGTATGTTTACATATGTGCACGCAGGCCTTCTTGACCAATGAAATGTGATTATTTCAGCTATTGTTTATCTAGCTGTGAACAAGACACATCCATGTGTTTAGACTCTTTAGAAAGATTACATTCTAAGCTTTATAGAGATATAAAATATGTGTGTGTTGCTAAAATGTAGCCTCTACAGCAAAGCATGTTCTACTGTATGTTTACATATGTCCCCTAGGCCTTCTTGACCAATGAAATGTCATTTATTTCAGCTAGTTTATCTAGCTGTGAACAAGACACATCCATGTGTTTAGACTCTTTAGAAAGATTACATTCTAAGCTTTATAGAGATATAAAATATGTGTGTGTTGCTAAAATGTAGCCTCTACAGCAAAGCATTTTCTACTGTATGTTTACATATGTCCACTAGGCCTTCTAGACCAATGAAATGTCATTTATTTCAGCTATTGTTTATCTAGCTGTGAACAAGACACATCCATGTGTTTAGACTCTTTAGAAAGATTACATTCTAAGCTTTATAGAGATATAAAATATGTGTGTGTTGCTAAAATGTAGCCTCTACAGCAAAGCATTTCTACTGTATGTTTACATATGTGCACGCAGGCCTTCTTGACCAATGTAATGTGATCTATTGTTTCTCTAGCTGTGAACAAGACACATCCATGTGTTTAGACTCTTTAGAAAGATTACATTCTAAGCTTTATAGAGATATAAAATATGTGTGTGTTGCTAAAATGTAGCCTCTACAGCAAAGCATTTTCTACTGTATGTTTACATATGTCACCTAGGCCTTCTAGACCAATGAAATGTCATTATTTCAGCTATTGTTTATCTAGCTGTGAACAAGACACATCCATGTGTTTAGACTCTTTAGAAAGATTACATTCTAAGCTTTATAGAGATATAAAATATGTGTGTGTTGCTAAAATGTAGCCTCTACAGCAAAGCATTTTCTACTGTATGTTTACATATGTGCACGCAGGCCTTCTTGACCAATGAAATGTCATTTATTTCAGCTATTGTTTCTCTAGCTGTGAACAAGACACATCCATGTGTTTAGACTCTTTAGAAAGATTACATTCTAAGCTTTATAGAGAGATATAAATATGTGTGTGTTGCTAAAATGTAGCCTCTACAGCAAAGCATTTCTACTGTATGTTTACATATGTGCACGCAGGCCTTCTTGACCAATGAAATGTGATCTATTGTTTCTCTAGCTGTGAACAAGACACATCCATGTGTTTAGACTCTTTAGAAAGATTACATTCTAAGCTTTATAGAGATATAAAATGTGTGTGTTGCTAAAATGTAGCCTCTACAGCAAAGCATTTCTACTGTATGTTTACATATGTCCACCTAGGCCTTCTAGACCAATGAAATGTCATTATTTCAGCTATTGTTTATCTAGCTGTGAACAAGACACATCCATGTGTTTAGACTCTTTAGAAAGATTACATTCTAAGCTTTATAGAGATATAAAATATGTGTGTGTTGCTAAAATGTAGCCTCTACAGCAAAGCATGTTCTACTGTATGTTTACATATGTCCACCTAGGCCTTCTAGACCAATGAAATGTCATTTATTTCAGCTATTGTTTATCTAGCTGTGAACAAGACACATCCATGTGTTTAGACTCTTTAGAAAGATTACATTCTAAGCTTTATAGAGATATAAAATATGTGTGTGTTGCTAAAATGTAGCCTCTACAGCAAAGCATTTTCTACTGTATGTTTACATATGTCCACTAGGCCTTCTGACCAATGAAATGTCATTTATTTCAGCTATTGTTTATCTAGCTGTGAACAAGACACATCCATGTGTTTAGACTCTTTAGAAAGATTACATTCTAAGCTTTATAGAGATATAAAATATGTGTGTGTTGCTAAAATGTAGCCTCTACAGCAAAGCATGTTCTACTGTATGTTTACATATGTCCACCTAGGCCTTCTAGACCAATGAAATGTCATTTATTTCAGCTATTGTTTATCTAGCTGTGAACAAGACACATCCATGTGTTTAGACTCTTTAGAAAGATTACATTCTAAGCTTTATAGAGATATAAAATATGTGTGTGTTGCTAAAATGTAGCCTCTACAGCAAAGCATTTCTACTGTATGTTTACATATGTGCACGCAGGCCTTCTTGACCAATGAAATGTGATCTATTGTTTCTCTAGCTGTGAACAAGACACATCCATGTGTTTAGACTCTTTAGAAAGATTACATTCTAAGCTTTATAGAGATATAAAATATGTGTGTGTTGCTAAAATGTAGCCTCTACAGCAAAGCATTTCTACTGTATGTTTACATTGTCCACCTAGGCCTTCTAGACCAATGAAATGTCATTTATTTCAGCTATTGTTATCTAGCTGTGAACAAGACACATCCATGTGTTTAGACTCTTTAGAAAGATTACATTCTAAGCTTTATAGAGATATAAAATATGTGTGTGTTGCTAAAATGTAGCCTCTACAGCAAAGCATTTCTACTGTATGTTTACATATGTGCACGCAGGCCTTCTTGACCAATGAAATGTGATTTATTTCAGCTATTGTTCTCTAGCTGTGAACAAGACACATCCATGTGTTTAGACTCTTTAGAAAGATTACATTCTAAGCTTTATAGAGATATAAAATATGTGTGTGTTGCTAAAATGTAGCCTCTACAGCAAAGCATTTTCTACTGTATGTTTACATATGTGCACGCAGGCCTTCTTGACCAATGAAATGTGATCTATTGTTTCTCTAGCTGTGAACAAGACACATCCATGTGTTTAGACTCTTTAGAAAGATTACATTCTAAGCTTTATAGAGATATAAAATATGTGTGTGTTGCTAAAATGTAGCCTCTACAGCAAAGCATTTCTACTGTATGTTTACATATGTGCACCAGGCCTTCTAGACCAATGAAATGTCATTTATTTCAGCTATTGTTATCTAGCTGTGAACAAGACACATCCATGTGTTTAGACTCTTTAGAAAGATTACATTCTAAGCTTTATAGAGATATAAAATATGTGTGTGTTGCTAAAATGTAGCCTCTACAGCAAAGCATTTTCTACTGTATGTTTACATATGTGCACGCAGGCCTTCTTGACCAATGAAATGTGATCTATTGTTTCTCTAGCTGTGAACAAGACACATCCATGTGTTTAGACTCTTTAGAAAGATTACATTCTAAGCTTTATAGAGATATAAAATATGTGTGTGTTGCTAAAATGTAGCCTCTACAGCAAAGCATTTTCTACTGTATGTTTACATATGTCCACTAGGCCTTCTAGACCAATGAAATGTCATTTATTTCAGCTATTGTTTATCTAGCTGTGAACAAGACACATCCATGTGTTTAGACTCTTTAGAAAGATTACATTCTAAGCTTTATAGAGATATAAAATATGTGTGTGTTGCTAAAATGTAGCCTCTACAGCAAAGCATTTCTACTGTATGTTTACATGTGCACCAGGCCTTCTTGACCAATGAAATGTGATTTATTTCAGCTATTGTTCTCTAGCTGTGAACAAGACACATCCATGTGTTTAGACTCTTTAGAAAGATTACATTCTAAGCTTTATAGAGATATAAAAATATGTGTGTGTTGCTAAAATGTAGCCTCTACAGCAAAGCATTTTCTACTGTATGTTTACATATGTCCACTAGGCCTTCTAGACCAATGAAATGTCATTATTTCAGCTATTGTTTATCTAGCTGTGAACAAGACACATCCATGTGTTTAGACTCTTTAGAAAGATTACATTCTAAGCTTTATAGAGATATAAAATATGTGTGTGTTGCTAAAATGTAGCCTCTACAGCAAAGCATTTTCTACTGTATGTTTACATATGTGCACGCAGGCCTTCTTGACCAATGTATGTGATCTATTGTTTCTCTAGCTGTGAACAAGACACATCCATGTGTTTAGACTCTTTAGAAAGATTACATTCTAAGCTTTATAGAGATATAAAATATGTGTGTGTTGCTAAAATGTAGCCTCTACAGCAAAGCATTTTCTACTGTATGTTTACATATGTGCACGCAGGCCTTCTAGACCAATGAAATGTCATTTATTTCAGATTGTTTATCTAGCTGTGAACAAGACACATCCATGTGTTTAGACTCTTTAGAAAGATTACATTCTAAGCTTTATAGAGATATAAAATATGTGTGTGTTGCTAAAATGTAGCCTCTACAGCAAAGCATTTTCTACTGTATGTTTACATATGTCCACTAGGCCTTCTACCAATGAAATGTGATTTATTCAGCTATGTTTCTCTAGCTGTGAACAAGACACATCCATGTGTTTAGACTCTTTAGAAAGATTACATTCTAAGCTTTATAGAGATATAAAATATGTGTGTGTTGCTAAAATGTAGCCTCTACAGCAAAGCATTTTCTACTGTATGTTTACATATGTGCACCAGGCCTTCTTGACCAATGAAATGTCTTTATTTCAGCTATTGTCTCTAGCTGTGAACAAGACACATCCATGTGTTTAGACTCTTTAGAAAGATTACATTCTAAGCTTTATAGAGATATAAAATATGTGTGTGTTGCTAAAATGTAGCCTCTACAGCAAAGCATTTTCTACTGTATGTTTACATATGTCCACCTAGGCCTTCTTGACCAATGAAATGTCATTATTTCAGCTATTGTTTATCTAGCTGTGAACAAGACACATCCATGTGTTTAGACTCTTTAGAAAGATTACATTCTAAGCTTTATAGAGATATAAAATATGTGTGTGTTGCTAAAATGTAGCCTCTACAGCAAAGCATTTTCTACTGTATGTTTACATATGTGCACGCAGGCCTTCTGACCAAATGAAATGTTATTTCAGCTATTGTTTATCTAGCTGTGAACAAGACACATCCATGTGTTTAGACTCTTTAGAAAGATTACATTCTAAGCTTTATAGAGATATAAAATATGTGTGTGTTGCTAAAATGTAGCCTCTACAGCAAAGCATTTTCTACTGTATGTTTACATATGTCCACCTAGGCCTTCTACCAATGAAATGTCATTTATTTCAGCTATTGTATCTAGCTGTGAACAAGACACATCCATGTGTTTAGACTCTTTAGAAAGATTACATTCTAAGCTTTATAGAGATATAAAATATGTGTGTGTTGCTAAAATGTAGCCTCTACAGCAAAGCATTTTCTACTGTATGTTTACATATGTGCACGCAGGCCTTCTGACCAATGAAATGTCATTTATTTCAGCTATTGTTTCTCTAGCTGTGAACAAGACACATCCATGTGTTTAGACTCTTTAGAAAGATTACATTCTAAGCTTTATAGAGATATAAAATATGTGTGTGTTGCTAAAATGTAGCCTCTACAGCAAAGCATTTTCTACTGTATGTTTACATATGTGCACCAGGCCTTCTAGACCAATGAAATGTCATTTATTTCAGCTATTGTTTATCTAGCTGTGAACAAGACACATCCATGTGTTTAGACTCTTTAGAAAGATTACATTCTAAGCTTTATAGAGATATAAAATGTGTGTGTTGCTAAAATGTAGCCTCTACAGCAAAGCATTTCTACTGTATGTTTACATATGTGCACGCAGGCCTTCTTGACCAATGAAATGTGATCTATTGTTTATCTAGCTGTGAACAAGACACATCCATGTGTTTAGACTCTTTAGAAAGATTACATTCTAAGCTTTATAGAGATATAAAATATGTGTGTGTTGCTAAAATGTAGCCTCTACAGCAAAGCATTTCTACTGTATGTTTACATATGTGCACCTAGGCCTTCTAGACCAATGAAATGTGATTTATTCAGCTATTCTCTAGCTGTGAACAAGACACATCCATGTGTTTAGACTCTTTAGAAAGATTACATTCTAAGCTTTATAGAGATATAAAATATGTGTGTGTTGCTAAAATGTAGCCTCTACAGCAAAGCATTTTCTACTGTATGTTTACATATGTCCACCTAGGCCTTCTAGACCAATGAAATGTCATTTATTTCAGCTATTGTTTATCTAGCTGTGAACAAGACACATCCATGTGTTTAGACTCTTTAGAAAGATTACATTCTAAGCTTTATAGAGATATAAAAATGTGTGTGTTGCTAAAATGTAGCCTCTACAGCAAAGCATTTCTACTGTATGTTTACATATGTGCACGCAGGCCTTCTGACCAATGAAATGTCATTATTTCAGCTATTGTTTCTAGCTGTGAACAAGACACATCCATGTGTTTAGACTCTTTAGAAAGATTACATTCTAAGCTTTATAGAGATATAAAATATGTGTGTGTTGCTAAAATGTAGCCTCTACAGCAAAGCATTTTCTACTGTATGTTTACATATGTCCACCTAGGCCTTCTAGACCAATGAAATGTCATTTATTTCAGCTATTGTTTATCTAGCTGTGAACAAGACACATCCATGTGTTTAGACTCTTTAGAAAGATTACATTCTAAGCTTTATAGAGATATAAAATATGTGTGTGTTGCTAAAATGTAGCCTCTACAGCAAAGCATTTTCTACTGTATGTTTACATATGTGCACGCAGGCCTTCTTGACCAATGAAATGTCATTTATTTCAGCTATTGTTTATCTAGCTGTGAACAAGACACATCCATGTGTTTAGACTCTTTAGAAAGATTACATTCTAAGCTTTATAGAGATATAAAATATGTGTGTGTTGCTAAAATGTAGCCTCTACAGCAAAGCATTTTCTACTGTATGTTTACATATGTGCACCAGGCCTTCTTGACCAATGAAATGTCATTTATTTCAGCTATTGTTTATCTAGCTGTGAACAAGACACATCCATGTGTTTAGACTCTTTAGAAAGATTACATTCTAAGCTTTATAGAGATATAAAATATGTGTGTGTTGCTAAAATGTAGCCTCTACAGCAAAGCATTTTCTACTGTATGTTTACATATGTCCACCTAGGCCTTCTAGACCAATGAAATGTCATTTATTTCAGCTATTGTTTCTCTAGCTGTGAACAAGACACATCCATGTGTTTAGACTCTTTAGAAAGATTACATTCTAAGCTTTATAGAGATATAAAATATGTGTGTGTTGCTAAAATGTAGCCTCTACAGCAAAGCATTTTCTACTGTATGTTTACATATGTCCACCAGGCCTTCTAGACCAATGAAATGTCATTTATTTCAGCTATTGTTTATCTAGCTGTGAACAAGACACATCCATGTGTTTAGACTCTTTAGAAAGATTACATTCTAAGCTTTATAGAGATATAAATATGTGTGTGTTGCTAAAATGTAGCCTCTACAGCAAAGCATGTTCTACTGTATGTTTACATATGTCCACCTAGGCCTTCTAGACCAATGAAATGTCATTTATTTCAGCTATTGTTTATCTAGCTGTGAACAAGACACATCCATGTGTTTAGACTCTTTAGAAAGATTACATTCTAAGCTTTATAGAGATATAAAATATGTGTGTGTTGCTAAAATGTAGCCTCTACAGCAAAGCATTTCTACTGTATGTTTACATATGTCCACCTAGGCCTTCTAGACCAATGAAATGTCATTTATTTCAGCTATTGTTTATCTAGCTGTGAACAAGACACATCCATGTGTTTAGACTCTTTAGAAAGATTACATTCTAAGCTTTATAGAGATATAAAATATGTGTGTGTTGCTAAAATGTAGCCTCTACAGCAAAGCATTTTCTACTGTATGTTTACATATGTGCACGCAGGCCTTCTTGACCAATGAAATGTGATCTATTGTTTCTCTAGCTGTGAACAAGACACATCCATGTGTTTAGACTCTTTAGAAAGATTACATTCTAAGCTTTATAGAGATATAAAATATGTGTGTGTTGCTAAAATGTAGCCTCTACAGCAAAGCATTTTCTACTGTATGTTTACATATGTGCACGCAGGCCTTCTTGACCAATGAAATGTGATCTATTGTTTCTCTAGCTGTGAACAAGACACATCCATGTGTTTAGACTCTTTAGAAAGATTACATTCTAAGCTTTATAGAGATATAAAATATGTGTGTGTTGCTAAAATGTAGCCTCTACAGCAAAGCATTTCTACTGTATGTTTACATATGTGCACCAGGCCTTCTAGACCAATGAAATGTCATTTATTTCAGCTATTGTTTCTCTAGCTGTGAACAAGACACATCCATGTGTTTAGACTCTTTAGAAAGATTACATTCTAAGCTTTATAGAGATATAAAATATGTGTGTGTTGCTAAAATGTAGCCTCTACAGCAAAGCATTTTCTACTGTATGTTTACATATGTGCACGCAGGCCTTCTTGACCAATGAAATGTGATTTATTTCAGCTATTGTTTCTCTAGCTGTGAACAAGACACATCCATGTGTTTAGACTCTTTAGAAAGATTACATTCTAAGCTTTATAGAGATATAAAATATGTGTGTGTTGCTAAAATGTAGCCTCTACAGCAAAGCATTTTCTACTGTATGTTTACATATGTGCACCTAGGCCTTCTTGACCAATGAAATGTCATTTATTTCAGCTATTGTTTCTCTAGCTGTGAACAAGACACATCCATGTGTTTAGACTCTTTAGAAAGATTACATTCTAAGCTTTATAGAGATATAAAATATGTGTGTGTTGCTAAAATGTAGCCTCTACAGCAAAGCATTTCTACTGTATGTTTACATATGTGCATGCAGGCCTTCTAGACCAATGAAATGTGATTTATTTCAGCTATTGTTTCTCTAGCTGTGAACAAGACACATCCATGTGTTTAGACTCTTTAGAAAGATTACATTCTAAGCTTTATAGAGATATAAAATATGTGTGTGTTGCTAAAATGTAGCCTCTACAGCAAAGCATTTTCTACTGTATGTTTACATATGTGCACGCAGGCCTTCTTGACCAATGAAATGTGATTTATTTCAGCTATTGTTTATCTAGCTGTGAACAAGACACATCCATGTGTTTAGACTCTTTAGAAAGATTACATTCTAAGCTTTATAGAGATATAAAATATGTGTGTGTTGCTAAAATGTAGCCTCTACAGCAAAGCATGTTCTACTGTATGTTTACATATGTCCACCTAGGCCTTCTAGACCAATGAAATGTCATTTATTTCAGCTATTGTTTATCTAGCTGTGAACAAGACACATCCATGTGTTTAGACTCTTTAGAAAGATTACATTCTAAGCTTTATAGAGATATAAAATATGTGTGTGTTGCTAAAATGTAGCCTCTACAGCAAAGCATGTTCTACTGTATGTTTACATATGTCCACCTAGGCCTTCTAGACCAATGAAATGTCATTTATTTCAGCTATTGTTTCTCTAGCTGTGAACAAGACACATCCATGTGTTTAGACTCTTTAGAAAGATTACATTCTAAGCTTTATAGAGATATAAAATGTGTGTGTTGCTAAAATGTAGCCTCTACAGCAAAGCATTTTCTACTGTATGTTTACATATGTCCACCTAGGCCTTCTAGACCAATGAAATGTCATTTATTTCAGCTATTGTTTATCTAGCTGTGAACAAGACACATCCATGTGTTTAGACTCTTTAGAAAGATTACATTCTAAGCTTTATAGAGATATAAAATATGTGTGTGTTGCTAAAATGTAGCCTCTACAGCAAAGCATTTTCTACTGTATGTTTACATATGTGCACGCAGGCCTTCTTGACCAATGTAATGTGATCTATTGTTTCTCTAGCTGTGAACAAGACACATCCATGTGTTTAGACTCTTTAGAAAGATTACATTCTAAGCTTTATAGAGATATAAAATATGTGTGTGTTGCTAAAATGTAGCCTCTACAGCAAAGCATGTTCTACTGTATGTTTACATATGTCCACCTAGGCCTTCTAGACCAATGAAATGTCATTTATTTCAGCTATTGTTTATCTAGCTGTGAACAAGACACATCCATGTGTTTAGACTCTTTAGAAAGATTACATTCTAAGCTTTATAGAGATATAAAATATGTGTGTGTTGCTAAAATGTAGCCTCTACAGCAAAGCATGTTCTACTGTATGTTTACATTGTCACCTAGGCCTTCTAGACCAATGAAATGTCATTTATTTCAGCTATTGTTTATCTAGCTGTGAACAAGACACATCCATGTGTTTAGACTCTTTAGAAAGATTACATTCTAAGCTTTATAGAGATATAAAATATGTGTGTGTTGCTAAAATGTAGCCTCTACAGCAAAGCATTTTCTACTGTATGTTTACATATGTGCACGCAGGCCTTCTTGACCAATGAAATGTCATTTATTTCAGCTATTGTTTCTCTAGCTGTGAACAAGACACATCCATGTGTTTAGACTCTTTAGAAAGATTACATTCTAAGCTTTATAGAGATATAAAATATGTGTGTGTTGCTAAAATGTAGCCTCTACAGCAAAGCATTTTCTACTGTATGTTTACATATGTGCACGCAGGCCTTCTTGACCAATGTAAATGTGATCTATTGTTTCTCTAGCTGTGAACAAGACACATCCATGTGTTTAGACTCTTTAGAAAGATTACATTCTAAGCTTTATAGAGATATAAAATATGTGTGTGTTGCTAAAATGTAGCCTCTACAGCAAAGCATTTTCTACTGTATGTTTACATTGTCCACCTAGGCCTTCTAGACCAATGAAATGTCATTTATTTCAGCTATTGTTTATCTAGCTGTGAACAAGACACATCCATGTGTTTAGACTCTTTAGAAAGATTACATTCTAAGCTTTATAGAGATATAAAATATGTGTGTGTTGCTAAAATGTAGCCTCTACAGCAAAGCATTTTCTACTGTATGTTTACATATGTGCACGCAGGCCTTCTTGACCAATGAAATGTGATCTATTGTTTCTCTAGCTGTGAACAAGACACATCCATGTGTTTAGACTCTTTAGAAAGATTACATTCTAAGCTTTATAGAGATATAAAATATGTGTGTGTTGCTAAAATGTAGCCTCTACAGCAAAGCATTTTCTACTGTATGTTTACATATGTGCACGCAGGCCTTCTTGACCAATGAAATGTCATTTATTTCAGCTATTGTTTCTCTAGCTGTGAACAAGACACATCCATGTGTTTAGACTCTTTAGAAAGATTACATTCTAAGCTTTATAGAGATATAAAATATGTGTGTGTTGCTAAAATGTAGCCTCTACAGCAAAGCATTTTCTACTGTATGTTTACATATGTCCACCTAGGCCTTCTAGACCAATGAAATGTCATTTATTTCAGCTATTGTTTATCTAGCTGTGAACAAGACACATCCATGTGTTTAGACTCTTTAGAAAGATTACATTCTAAGCTTTATAGAGATATAAAATATGTGTGTGTTGCTAAAATGTAGCCTCTACAGCAAAGCATTTTCTACTGTATGTTTACATATGTGCACGCAGGCCTTCTTGACCAATGAAATGTGATTTATTTCAGCTATGTTTATCTAGCTGTGAACAAGACACATCCATGTGTTTAGACTCTTTAGAAAGATTACATTCTAAGCTTTATAGAGATATAAAATATGTGTGTGTTGCTAAAATGTAGCCTCTACAGCAAAGCATTTTCTACTGTATGTTTACATATGTCCACCTAGGCCTTCTAGACCAATGAAATGTCATTTATTTCAGCTATTGTTTATCTAGCTGTGAACAAGACACATCCATGTGTTTAGACTCTTTAGAAAGATTACATTCTAAGCTTTATAGAGATATAAAATATGTGTGTGTTGCTAAAATGTAGCCTCTACAGCAAAGCATGTTCTACTGTATGTTTACATATGTCCACCTAGGCCTTCTAGACCAATGAAATGTCATTTATTTCAGCTATTGTTTATCTAGCTGTGAACAAGACACATCCATGTGTTTAGACTCTTTAGAAAGATTACATTCTAAGCTTTATAGAGATATAAAATATGTGTGTGTTGCTAAAATGTAGCCTCTACAGCAAAGCATTTTCTACTGTATGTTTACATATGTGCACGCAGGCCTTCTTGACCAATGAAATGTGATCTATTGTTTCTCTAGCTGTGAACAAGACACATCCATGTGTTTAGACTCTTTAGAAAGATTACATTCTAAGCTTTATAGAGATATAAAATATGTGTGTGTTGCTAAAATGTAGCCTCTACAGCAAAGCATGTTCTACTGTATGTTTACATATGTCCACCTAGGCCTTCTAGACCAATGAAATGTCATTTATTTCAGCTATTGTTTATCTAGCTGTGAACAAGACACATCCATGTGTTTAGACTCTTTAGAAAGATTACATTCTAAGCTTTATAGAGATATAAAATATGTGTGTGTTGCTAAAATGTAGCCTCTACAGCAAAGCATTTTCTACTGTATGTTTACATATGTGCACCAGGCCTTCTTGACCAATGAAATGTCATTTATTTCAGCTATTGTTTCTCTAGCTGTGAACAAGACACATCCATGTGTTTAGACTCTTTAGAAAGATTACATTCTAAGCTTTATAGAGATATAAAATATGTGTGTGTTGCTAAAATGTAGCCTCTACAGCAAAGCATTTTCTACTGTATGTTTACATATGTGCACGCAGGCCTTCTTGACCAATGAAATGTGATCTATTGTTTCTCTAGCTGTGAACAAGACACATCCATGTGTTTAGACTCTTTAGAAAGATTACATTCTAAGCTTTATAGAGATATAAAATATGTGTGTGTTGCTAAAATGTAGCCTCTACAGCAAAGCATTTTCTACTGTATGTTTACATATGTCCACCTAGGCCTTCTAGACCAATGAAATGTCATTTATTTCAGCTATTGTTTATCTAGCTGTGAACAAGACACATCCATGTGTTTAGACTCTTTAGAAAGATTACATTCTAAGCTTTATAGAGATATAAAATATGTGTGTGTTGCTAAAATGTAGCCTCTACAGCAAAGCATTTTCTACTGTATGTTTACATATGTGCACGCAGGCCTTCTTGACCAATGAAATGTGATCTATTGTTTATCTAGCTGTGAACAAGACACATCCATGTGTTTAGACTCTTTAGAAAGATTACATTCTAAGCTTTATAGAGATATAAAATATGTGTGTGTTGCTAAAATGTAGCCTCTACAGCAAAGCATTTTCTACTGTATGTTTACATATGTGCACGCAGGCCTTCTTGACCAATGAAATGTCATTTATTTCAGCTATTGTTTCTCTAGCTGTGAACAAGACACATCCATGTGTTTAGACTCTTTAGAAAGATTACATTCTAAGCTTTATAGAGATATAAAATATGTGTGTGTTGCTAAAATGTAGCCTCTACAGCAAAGCATTTTCTACTGTATGTTTACATATGTCCACCTAGGCCTTCTAGACCAATGAAATGTCATTTATTTCAGCTATTGTTTATCTAGCTGTGAACAAGACACATCCATGTGTTTAGACTCTTTAGAAAGATTACATTCTAAGCTTTATAGAGATATAAAATATGTGTGTGTTGCTAAAATGTAGCCTCTACAGCAAAGCATTTTCTACTGTATGTTTACATATGTGCACGCAGGCCTTCTTGACCAATGTAATGTGATCTATTGTTTCTCTAGCTGTGAACAAGACACATCCATGTGTTTAGACTCTTTAGAAAGATTACATTCTAAGCTTTATAGAGATATAAAATATGTGTGTGTTGCTAAAATGTAGCCTCTACAGCAAAGCATTTCTACTGTATGTTTACATATGTCCACCTAGGCCTTCTAGACCAATGAAATGTCATTTATTTCAGCTATTGTTTATCTAGCTGTGAACAAGACACATCCATGTGTTTAGACTCTTTAGAAAGATTACATTCTAAGCTTTATAGAGATATAAAATATGTGTGTGTTGCTAAAATGTAGCCTCTACAGCAAAGCATTTCTACTGTATGTTTACATATGTCCACCTAGGCCTTCTAGACCAATGAAATGTCATTTATTTCAGCTATTGTTTATCTAGCTGTGAACAAGACACATCCATGTGTTTAGACTCTTTAGAAAGATTACATTCTAAGCTTTATAGAGATATAAAATATGTGTGTGTTGCTAAAATGTAGCCTCTACAGCAAAGCATTTTCTACTGTATGTTTACATATGTGCACGCAGGCCTTCTTGACCAATGAAATGTGATCTATTGTTTCTCTAGCTGTGAACAAGACACATCCATGTGTTTAGACTCTTTAGAAAGATTACATTCTAAGCTTTATAGAGATATAAAATATGTGTGTGTTGCTAAAATGTAGCCTCTACAGCAAAGCATTTCTACTGTATGTTTACATATGTCCACCTAGGCCTTCTAGACCAATGAAATGTCATTTATTTCAGCTATTGTTTATCTAGCTGTGAACAAGACACATCCATGTGTTTAGACTCTTTAGAAAGATTACATTCTAAGCTTTATAGAGATATAAAATATGTGTGTGTTGCTAAAATGTAGCCTCTACAGCAAAGCATTTTCTACTGTATGTTTACATATGTGCACGCAGGCCTTCTTGACCAATGAAATGTCATTTATTTCAGCTATTGTTTCTCTAGCTGTGAACAAGACACATCCATGTGTTTAGACTCTTTAGAAAGATTACATTCTAAGCTTTATAGAGATATAAAATATGTGTGTGTTGCTAAAATGTAGCCTCTACAGCAAAGCATTTTCTACTGTATGTTTACATATGTGCACGCAGGCCTTCTTGACCAATGAAATGTGATCTATTGTTTCTCTAGCTGTGAACAAGACACATCCATGTGTTTAGACTCTTTAGAAAGATTACATTCTAAGCTTTATAGAGATATAAAATATGTGTGTGTTGCTAAAATGTAGCCTCTACAGCAAAGCATGTTCTACTGTATGTTTACATTGTCCACCAGGCCTTCTAGACCAATGAAATGTCATTTATTTCAGCTATTGTTTATCTAGCTGTGAACAAGACACATCCATGTGTTTAGACTCTTTAGAAAGATTACATTCTAAGCTTTATAGAGATATAAAATATGTGTGTGTTGCTAAAATGTAGCCTCTACAGCAAAGCATTTCTACTGTATGTTTACATATGTCCACCTAGGCCTTCTAGACCAATGAAATGTCATTTATTTCAGCTATTGTTTATCTAGCTGTGAACAAGACACATCCATGTGTTTAGACTCTTTAGAAAGATTACATTCTAAGCTTTATAGAGATATAAAATATGTGTGTGTTGCTAAAATGTAGCCTCTACAGCAAAGCATTTTCTACTGTATGTTTACATATGTGCACGCAGGCCTTCTTGACCAATGAATGTGATCTATTGTTTCTCTAGCTGTGAACAAGACACATCCATGTGTTTAGACTCTTTAGAAAGATTACATTCTAAGCTTTATAGAGATATAAAATATGTGTGTGTTGCTAAAATGTAGCCTCTACAGCAAAGCATTTTCTACTGTATGTTTACATATGTGCACGCAGGCCTTCTGACCAATGTAATGTGATCTATTGTTTATCTAGCTGTGAACAAGACACATCCATGTGTTTAGACTCTTTAGAAAGATTACATTCTAAGCTTTATAGAGATATAAAATATGTGTGTGTTGCTAAAATGTAGCCTCTACAGCAAAGCATGTTCTACTGTATGTTTACATTTGTCCACCTAGGCCTTCTTGACCAATGAAATGTCATTTATTTCAGCTATTGTTTATCTAGCTGTGAAGAAGACACATCCATGTGTTTAGACTCTTTAGAAAGATTACATTCTAAGCTTTATAGAGATATAAAATATGTGTGTGTTGCTAAAATGTAGCCTCTACAGCAAAGCATTTTCTACTGTATGTTTACATATGTGCACGCAGGCCTTCTAGACCAATGAAATGTGATTTATTTCAGCTATTGTTTCTCTAGCTGTGAACAAGACACATCCATGTGTTTAGACTCTTTAGAAAGATTACATTCTAAGCTTTATAGAGATATAAAATATGTGTGTGTTGCTAAAATGTAGCCTCTACAGCAAAGCATTTTCTACTGTATGTTTACATATGTGCATGCAGGCCTTCTAGACCAATGAAATGTGATTTATTTCAGCTATTGTTTCTCTAGCTGTGAACAAGACACATCCATGTGTTTAGACTCTTTAGAAAGATTACATTCTAAGCTTTATAGAGATATAAAATATGTGTGTGTTGCTAAAATGTAGCCTCTACAGCAAAGCATTTCTACTGTATGTTTACATATGTGCACGCAGGCCTTCTTGACCAATGAAATGTGATTTATTTCAGCTATTGTTTCTCTAGCTGTGAACAAGACACATCCATGTGTTTAGACTCTTTAGAAAGATTACATTCTAAGCTTTATAGAGATATAAAATATGTGTGTGTTGCTAAAATGTAGCCTCTACAGCAAAGCATTTTCTACTGTATGTTTACATATGTGCACGCAGGCCTTCTAGACCAATGAAATGTGATTTATTTCAGCTATTGTTTCTCTAGCTGTGAACAAGACACATCCATGTGTTTAGACTCTTTAGAAAGATTACATTCTAAGCTTTATAGAGATATAAAATATGTGTGTGTTGCTAAAATGTAGCCTCTACAGCAAAGCATTTTCTACTGTATGTTTACATATGTGCACGCAGGCCTTCTTGACCAATGAAATGTGATTTATTTCAGCTATTGTTTATCTAGCTGTGAACAAGACACATCCATGTGTTTAGACTCTTTAGAAAGATTACATTCTAAGCTTTATAGAGATATAAAATATGTGTGTGTTGCTAAAATGTAGCCTCTACAGCAAAGCATTTCTACTGTATGTTTACATATGTCCACCTAGGCCTTCTAGACCAATGAAATGTCATTTATTTCAGCTATTGTTTATCTAGCTGTGAACAAGACACATCCATGTGTTTAGACTCTTTAGAAAGATTACATTCTAAGCTTTATAGAGATATAAAATATGTGTGTGTTGCTAAAATGTAGCCTCTACAGCAAAGCATTTTCTACTGTATGTTTACATATGTCCACCTAGGCCTTCTAGACCAATGAAATGTCATTTATTTCAGCTATTGTTTCTCTAGCTGTGAACAAGACACATCCATGTGTTTAGACTCTTTAGAAAGATTACATTCTAAGCTTTATAGAGATATAAAATATGTGTGTGTTGCTAAAATGTAGCCTCTACAGCAAAGCATGTTCTACTGTATGTTTACATATGTCCACCTAGGCCTTCTAGACCAATGAAATGTCATTTATTTCAGCTATTGTTTATCTAGCTGTGAACAAGACACATCCATGTGTTTAGACTCTTTAGAAAGATTACATTCTAAGCTTTATAGAGATATAAAATATGTGTGTGTTGCTAAAATGTAGCCTCTACAGCAAAGCATTTTCTACTGTATGTTTACATATGTGCACGCAGGCCTTCTTGACCAATGTAATGTGATCTATTGTTTCTCTAGCTGTGAACAAGACACATCCATGTGTTTAGACTCTTTAGAAAGATTACATTCTAAGCTTTATAGAGATATAAAATATGTGTGTGTTGCTAAAATGTAGCCTCTACAGCAAAGCATTTTCTACTGTATGTTTACATATGTCCACCTAGGCCTTCTAGACCAATGAAATGTCATTTATTTCAGCTATTGTTTATCTAGCTGTGAACAAGACACATCCATGTGTTTAGACTCTTTAGAAAGATTACATTCTAAGCTTTATAGAGATATAAAATATGTGTGTGTTGCTAAAATGTAGCCTCTACAGCAAAGCATTTCTACTGTATGTTTACATATGTCCACCTAGGCCTTCTAGACCAATGAAATGTCATTTATTTCAGCTATTGTTTATCTAGCTGTGAACAAGACACATCCATGTGTTTAGACTCTTTAGAAAGATTACATTCTAAGCTTTATAGAGATATAAAATATGTGTGTGTTGCTAAAATGTAGCCTCTACAGCAAAGCATTTCTACTGTATGTTTACATATGTGCACGCAGGCCTTCTTGACCAATGAAATGTCATTTATTTCAGCTATTGTTTCTCTAGCTGTGAACAAGACACATCCATGTGTTTAGACTCTTTAGAAAGATTACATTCTAAGCTTTATAGAGATATAAAATATGTGTGTGTTGCTAAAATGTAGCCTCTACAGCAAAGCATTTTCTACTGTATGTTTACATATGTGCACGCAGGCCTTCTTGACCAATGAAATGTGATCTATTGTTTCTCTAGCTGTGAACAAGACACATCCATGTGTTTAGACTCTTTAGAAAGATTACATTCTAAGCTTTATAGAGATATAAAATATGTGTGTGTTGCTAAAATGTAGCCTCTACAGCAAAGCATTTTCTACTGTATGTTTACATATGTCCACCTAGGCCTTCTAGACCAATGAAATGTCATTTATTTCAGCTATTGTTTATCTAGCTGTGAACAAGACACATCCATGTGTTTAGACTCTTTAGAAAGATTACATTCTAAGCTTTATAGAGATATAAAATATGTGTGTGTTGCTAAAATGTAGCCTCTACAGCAAAGCATTTTCTACTGTATGTTTACATATGTGCACGCAGGCCTTCTTGACCAATGTAAAGTGATCTATTGTTTATCTAGCTGTGAACAAGACACATCCATGTGTTTAGACTCTTTAGAAAGATTACATTCTAAGCTTTATAGAGATATAAAATATGTGTGTGTTGCTAAAATGTAGCCTCTACAGCAAAGCATTTTCTACTGTATGTTTACATATGTGCACGCAGGCCTTCTTGACCAATGAAATGTCATTTATTTCAGCTATTGTTTCTCTAGCTGTGAACAAGACACATCCATGTGTTTAGACTCTTTAGAAAGATTACATTCTAAGCTTTATAGAGATATAAAATATGTGTGTGTTGCTAAAATGTAGCCTCTACAGCAAAGCATTTCTACTGTATGTTTACATATGTCCACCTAGGCCTTCTAGACCAATGAAATGTCATTTATTTCAGCTATTGTTTATCTAGCTGTGAACAAGACACATCCATGTGTTTAGACTCTTTAGAAAGATTACATTCTAAGCTTTATAGAGATATAAAATATGTGTGTGTTGCTAAAATGTAGCCTCTACAGCAAAGCATTTTCTACTGTATGTTTACATATGTGCACGCAGGCCTTCTTGACCAATGAAATGTGATTTATTTCAGCTATTGTTTATCTAGCTGTGAACAAGACACATCCATGTGTTTAGACTCTTTAGAAAGATTACATTCTAAGCTTTATAGAGATATAAAATATGTGTGTGTTGCTAAAATGTAGCCTCTACAGCAAAGCATGTTCTACTGTATGTTTACATATGTCCACCTAGGCCTTCTAGACCAATGAAATGTCATTTATTTCAGCTATTGTTTATCTAGCTGTGAACAAGACACATCCATGTGTTTAGACTCTTTAGAAAGATTACATTCTAAGCTTTATAGAGATATAAAATATGTGTGTGTTGCTAAAATGTAGCCTCTACAGCAAAGCATGTTCTACTGTATGTTTACATATGTCCACCTAGGCCTTCTAGACCAATGAAATGTCATTTATTTCAGCTATTGTTTATCTAGCTGTGAACAAGACACATCCATGTGTTTAGACTCTTTAGAAAGATTACATTCTAAGCTTTATAGAGATATAAAATATGTGTGTGTTGCTAAAATGTAGCCTCTACAGCAAAGCATTTTCTACTGTATGTTTACATATGTGCACGCAGGCCTTCTTGACCAATGAAATGTGATCTATTGTTTCTCTAGCTGTGAACAAGACACATCCATGTGTTTAGACTCTTTAGAAAGATTACATTCTAAGCTTTATAGAGATATAAAATATGTGTGTGTTGCTAAAATGTAGCCTCTACAGCAAAGCATGTTCTACTGTATGTTTACATTTGTCCACCTAGGCCTTCTAGACCAATGAAATGTCATTTATTTCAGCTATTGTTTATCTAGCTGTGAACAAGACACATCCATGTGTTTAGACTCTTTAGAAAGATTACATTCTAAGCTTTATAGAGATATAAAATATGTGTGTGTTGCTAAAATGTAGCCTCTACAGCAAAGCATTTTCTACTGTATGTTTACATATGTGCACGCAGGCCTTCTTGACCAATGAAATGTCATTTATTTCAGCTATTGTTTCTCTAGCTGTGAACAAGACACATCCATGTGTTTAGACTCTTTAGAAAGATTACATTCTAAGCTTTATAGAGATATAAAATATGTGTGTGTTGCTAAAATGTAGCCTCTACAGCAAAGCATTTTCTACTGTATGTTTACATATGTGCACGCAGGCCTTCTTGACCAATGAAATGTGATCTATTGTTTCTCTAGCTGTGAACAAGACACATCCATGTGTTTAGACTCTTTAGAAAGATTACATTCTAAGCTTTATAGAGATATAAAATATGTGTGTGTTGCTAAAATGTAGCCTCTACAGCAAAGCATTTTCTACTGTATGTTTACATATGTCCACCTAGGCCTTCTAGACCAATGAAATGTCATTTATTTCAGCTATTGTTTATCTAGCTGTGAACAAGACACATCCATGTGTTTAGACTCTTTAGAAAGATTACATTCTAAGCTTTATAGAGATATAAAATATGTGTGTGTTGCTAAAATGTAGCCTCTACAGCAAAGCATTTTCTACTGTATGTTTACATATGTGCACGCAGGCCTTCTTGACCAATGAAATGTGATCTATTGTTTATCTAGCTGTGAACAAGACACATCCATGTGTTTAGACTCTTTAGAAAGATTACATTCTAAGCTTTATAGAGATATAAAATATGTGTGTGTTGCTAAAATGTAGCCTCTACAGCAAAGCATTTTCTACTGTATGTTTACATATGTGCACGCAGGCCTTCTTGACCAATGAAATGTCATTTATTTCAGCTATTGTTTCTCTAGCTGTGAACAAGACACATCCATGTGTTTAGACTCTTTAGAAAGATTACATTCTAAGCTTTATAGAGATATAAAATATGTGTGTGTTGCTAAAATGTAGCCTCTACAGCAAAGCATGTTCTACTGTATGTTTACATATGTCCACCTAGGCCTTCTAGACCAATGAAATGTCATTTATTTCAGCTATTGTTTATCTAGCTGTGAACAAGACACATCCATGTGTTTAGACTCTTTAGAAAGATTACATTCTAAGCTTTATAGAGATATAAAATATGTGTGTGTTGCTAAAATGTAGCCTCTACAGCAAAGCATTTTCTACTGTATGTTTACATATGTGCACGCAGGCCTTCTTGACCAATGTAATGTGATCTATTGTTTCTCTAGCTGTGAACAAGACACATCCATGTGTTTAGACTCTTTAGAAAGATTACATTCTAAGCTTTATAGAGATATAAAATATGTGTGTGTTGCTAAAATGTAGCCTCTACAGCAAAGCATGTTCTACTGTATGTTTACATATGTCCACCTAGGCCTTCTAGACCAATGAAATGTCATTTATTTCAGCTATTGTTTATCTAGCTGTGAACAAGACACATCCATGTGTTTAGACTCTTTAGAAAGATTACATTCTAAGCTTTATAGAGATATAAAATATGTGTGTGTTGCTAAAATGTAGCCTCTACAGCAAAGCATTTTCTACTGTATGTTTACATATGTCCACCTAGGCCTTCTAGACCAATGAAATGTCATTTATTTCAGCTATTGTTTATCTAGCTGTGAACAAGACACATCCATGTGTTTAGACTCTTTAGAAAGATTACATTCTAAGCTTTATAGAGATATAAAATATGTGTGTGTTGCTAAAATGTAGCCTCTACAGCAAAGCATTTTCTACTGTATGTTTACATATGTGCACGCAGGCCTTCTTGACCAATGAAATGTGATCTATTGTTTCTCTAGCTGTGAACAAGACACATCCATGTGTTTAGACTCTTTAGAAAGATTACATTCTAAGCTTTATAGAGATATAAAATATGTGTGTGTTGCTAAAATGTAGCCTCTACAGCAAAGCATGTTCTACTGTATGTTTACATTGTCCACCTAGGCCTTCTAGACCAATGAAATGTCATTTATTTCAGCTATTGTTTATCTAGCTGTGAACAAGACACATCCATGTGTTTAGACTCTTTAGAAAGATTACATTCTAAGCTTTATAGAGATATAAAATATGTGTGTGTTGCTAAAATGTAGCCTCTACAGCAAAGCATTTCTACTGTATGTTTACATATGTCACTAGGCCTTCTTGACCAATGAAATGTCATTTATTTCAGCTATTGTTTCTCTAGCTGTGAACAAGACACATCCATGTGTTTAGACTCTTTAGAAAGATTACATTCTAAGCTTTATAGAGATATAAAATATGTGTGTGTTGCTAAAATGTAGCCTCTACAGCAAAGCATTTTCTACTGTATGTTTACATATGTGCACGCAGGCCTTCTTGACCAATGAATGTGATCTATTGTTTCTCTAGCTGTGAACAAGACACATCCATGTGTTTAGACTCTTTAGAAAGATTACATTCTAAGCTTTATAGAGATATAAAATATGTGTGTGTTGCTAAAATGTAGCCTCTACAGCAAAGCATGTTCTACTGTATGTTTACATATGTCCACCTAGGCCTTCTAGACCAATGAAATGTCATTTATTTCAGCTATTGTTTATCTAGCTGTGAACAAGACACATCCATGTGTTTAGACTCTTTAGAAAGATTACATTCTAAGCTTTATAGAGATATAAAATATGTGTGTGTTGCTAAAATGTAGCCTCTACAGCAAAGCATTTTCTACTGTATGTTTACATATGTGCACGCAGGCCTTCTTGACCAATGAAATGTCATTTATTTCAGCTATTGTTTCTCTAGCTGTGAACAAGACACATCCATGTGTTTAGACTCTTTAGAAAGATTACATTCTAAGCTTTATAGAGATATAAAATATGTGTGTGTTGCTAAAATGTAGCCTCTACAGCAAAGCATTTTCTACTGTATGTTTACATATGTGCACGCAGGCCTTCTTGACCAATGAAATGTCATCTATTGTTTCTCTAGCTGTGAACAAGACACATCCATGTGTTTAGACTCTTTAGAAAGATTACATTCTAAGCTTTATAGAGATATAAAATATGTGTGTGTTGCTAAAATGTAGCCTCTACAGCAAAGCATTTTCTACTGTATGTTTACATATGTCCACCTAGGCCTTCTAGACCAATGAAATGTCATTTATTTCAGCTATTGTTTATCTAGCTGTGAACAAGACACATCCATGTGTTTAGACTCTTTAGAAAGATTACATTCTAAGCTTTATAGAGATATAAAATATGTGTGTGTTGCTAAAATGTAGCCTCTACAGCAAAGCATTTTCTACTGTATGTTTACATATGTGCACGCAGGCCTTCTTGACCAATGAAATGTGATCTATTGTTTCTCTAGCTGTGAACAAGACACATCCATGTGTTTAGACTCTTTAGAAAGATTACATTCTAAGCTTTATAGAGATATAAAATATGTGTGTGTTGCTAAAATGTAGCCTCTACAGCAAAGCATTTTCTACTGTATGTTTACATATGTGCACGCAGGCCTTCTTGACCAATGAAATGTCATTTATTTCAGCTATTGTTTATCTAGCTGTGAACAAGACACATCCATGTGTTTAGACTCTTTAGAAAGATTACATTCTAAGCTTTATAGAGATATAAAATATGTGTGTGTTGCTAAAATGTAGCCTCTACAGCAAAGCATTTCTACTGTATGTTTACATATGTCCACCTAGGCCTTCTAGACCAATGAAATGTCATTTATTTCAGCTATTGTTTATCTAGCTGTGAACAAGACACATCCATGTGTTTAGACTCTTTAGAAAGATTACATTCTAAGCTTTATAGAGATATAAAATATGTGTGTGTTGCTAAAATGTAGCCTCTACAGCAAAGCATTTTCTACTGTATGTTTACATATGTGCACGCAGGCCTTCTTGACCAATGAAATGTCATTTATTTCAGCTATTGTTTCTCTAGCTGTGAACAAGACACATCCATGTGTTTAGACTCTTTAGAAAGATTACATTCTAAGCTTTATAGAGATATAAAATATGTGTGTGTTGCTAAAATGTAGCCTCTACAGCAAAGCATTTTCTACTGTATGTTTACATATGTCCACCTAGGCCTTCTAGACCAATGAAATGTCATTTATTTCAGCTATTGTTTATCTAGCTGTGAACAAGACACATCCATGTGTTTAGACTCTTTAGAAAGATTACATTCTAAGCTTTATAGAGATATAAAATATGTGTGTGTTGCTAAAATGTAGCCTCTACAGCAAAGCATTTTCTACTGTATGTTTACATATGTCCACCTAGGCCTTCTTGACCAATGAAATGTGATTTATTTCAGCTATTGTTTATCTAGCTGTGAACAAGACACATCCATGTGTTTAGACTCTTTAGAAAGATTACATTCTAAGCTTTATAGAGATATAAAATATGTGTGTGTTGCTAAAATGTAGCCTCTACAGCAAAGCATTTTCTACTGTATGTTTACATATGTCCACCAGGCCTTCTAGACCAATGAAATGTCATTTATTTCAGCTATTGTTTCTCTAGCTGTGAACAAGACACATCCATGTGTTTAGACTCTTTAGAAAGATTACATTCTAAGCTTTATAGAGATATAAAATATGTGTGTGTTGCTAAAATGTAGCCTCTACAGCAAAGCATTTTCTACTGTATGTTTACATATGTCCACCTAGGCCTTCTAGACCAATGAAATGTCATTTATTTCAGCTATTGTTTATCTAGCTGTGAACAAGACACATCCATGTGTTTAGACTCTTTAGAAAGATTACATTCTAAGCTTTATAGAGATATAAAATATGTGTGTGTTGCTAAAATGTAGCCTCTACAGCAAAGCATTTTCTACTGTATGTTTACATATGTGCACGCAGGCCTTCTTGACCAATGTAATGTGATCTATTGTTTCTCTAGCTGTGAACAAGACACATCCATGTGTTTAGACTCTTTAGAAAGATTACATTCTAAGCTTTATAGAGATATAAAATATGTGTGTGTTGCTAAAATGTAGCCTCTACAGCAAAGCATTTCTACTGTATGTTTACATATGTCCACCTAGGCCTTCTAGACCAATGAAATGTCATTTATTTCAGCTATTGTTTATCTAGCTGTGAACAAGACACATCCATGTGTTTAGACTCTTTAGAAAGATTACATTCTAAGCTTTATAGAGATATAAAATATGTGTGTGTTGCTAAAATGTAGCCTCTACAGCAAAGCATTTTCTACTGTATGTTTACATTGCCACGCAGGCCTTCTTGACCAATGAAATGTCATTTATTTCAGCTATTGTTATCTAGCTGTGAACAAGACACATCCATGTGTTTAGACTCTTTAGAAAGATTACATTCTAAGCTTTATAGAGATATAAAATATGTGTGTGTTGCTAAAATGTAGCCTCTACAGCAAAGCATTTTCTACTGTATGTTTACATATGTGCACGCAGGCCTTCTTGACCAATGAAATGTGATCTATTGTTTCTCTAGCTGTGAACAAGACACATCCATGTGTTTAGACTCTTTAGAAAGATTACATTCTAAGCTTTATAGAGATATAAAATATGTGTGTGTTGCTAAAATGTAGCCTCTACAGCAAAGCATGTTCTACTGTATGTTTACATTGTCCACCTAGGCCTTCTAGACCAATGAAATGTCATTATTTCAGCTATTGTTTATCTAGCTGTGAACAAGACACATCCATGTGTTTAGACTCTTTAGAAAGATTACATTCTAAGCTTTATAGAGATATAAAATATGTGTGTGTTGCTAAAATGTAGCCTCTACAGCAAAGCATTTTCTACTGTATGTTTACATATGTGCACGCAGGCCTTCTTGACCAATGAAATGTGATTTATTTCAGCTATTGTTTCTCTAGCTGTGAACAAGACACATCCATGTGTTTAGACTCTTTAGAAAGATTACATTCTAAGCTTTATAGAGATATAAAATATGTGTGTGTTGCTAAAATGTAGCCTCTACAGCAAAGCATTTTCTACTGTATGTTTACATATGTGCACGCAGGCCTTCTAGACCAATGAAATGTGATCTATTGTTTATCTAGCTGTGAACAAGACACATCCATGTGTTTAGACTCTTTAGAAAGATTACATTCTAAGCTTTATAGAGATATAAAATATGTGTGTGTTGCTAAAATGTAGCCTCTACAGCAAAGCATTTTCTACTGTATGTTTACATATGTGTCCACCTAGGCCTTCTAGACCAATGAAATGTCATTTATTTCAGCTATTGTTTATCTAGCTGTGAACAAGACACATCCATGTGTTTAGACTCTTTAGAAAGATTACATTCTAAGCTTTATAGAGATATAAAATATGTGTGTGTTGCTAAAATGTAGCCTCTACAGCAAAGCATGTTCTACTGTATGTTTACATATGTCACCAGGCCTTCTTGACCAATGAAATGTGATTTATTTCAGCTATTGTTTCTCTAGCTGTGAACAAGACACATCCATGTGTTTAGACTCTTTAGAAAGATTACATTCTAAGCTTTATAGAGATATAAAATATGTGTGTGTTGCTAAAATGTAGCCTCTACAGCAAAGCATTTTCTACTGTATGTTTACATATGTGCACGCAGGCCTTCTAGACCAATGAAATGTGATCTATTTCAGCTATTGTTTCTCTAGCTGTGAACAAGACACATCCATGTCTTTAGACTCTTTAGAAAGGTTACATTCTAAGCTTTATAGAGATATAAAACATGTGTGTGTTGCTAAAATGTAGCCTCTACAGCAAAGCATTTTCTACTGTATGTTTACATATGTGCACGCAGGCCTTCTAGACCAATGAAATGTCATTTATTTCAGCTATTGTTTATCTAGCTGTGAACAAGACACATCCATGTGTTTAGACTCTTTAGAAAGATTACATTCTAAGCTTTATAGAGATATAAAATATGTGTGTGTTGCTAAAATGTAGCCTCTACAGCAAAGCATTTTCTACTGTATGTTTACATATGTCCACCTAGGCCTTCTTGACCAATGAATGTCATATTTCAGCTATTGTTTATCTAGCTGTGAACAAGACACATCCATGTGTTTAGACTCTTTAGAAAGATTACATTCTAAGCTTTATAGAGATATAAAATATGTGTGTGTTGCTAAAATGTAGCCTCTACAGCAAAGCATGTTCTACTGTATGTTTACATTTGTCCACCTAGGCCTTCTAGACCAATGAAATGTCATTTATTTCAGCTATTGTTTCTCTAGCTGTGAACAAGACACATCCATGTGTTTAGACTCTTTAGAAAGATTACATTCTAAGCTTTATAGAGATATAAAATATGTGTGTGTTGCTAAAATGTAGCCTCTACAGCAAAGCATGTTCTACTGTATGTTTACATATGTCCACCTAGGCCTTCTAGACCAATGAAATGTCATTTATTTCAGCTATTGTTTATCTAGCTGTGAACAAGACACATCCATGTGTTTAGACTCTTTAGAAAGATTACATTCTAAGCTTTATAGAGATATAAAATATGTGTGTGTTGCTAAAATGTAGCCTCTACAGCAAAGCATTTTCTACTGTATGTTTACATATGTGCACGCAGGCCTTCTTGACCAATGTAATGTGATCTATTGTTTCTCTAGCTGTGAACAAGACACATCCATGTGTTTAGACTCTTTAGAAAGATTACATTCTAAGCTTTATAGAGATATAAAATATGTGTGTGTTGCTAAAATGTAGCCTCTACAGCAAAGCATGTTCTACTGTATGTTTACATTTGTCCACCTAGGCCTTCTAGACCAATGAAATGTCATTTATTTCAGCTATTGTTTATCTAGCTGTGAACAAGACACATCCATGTGTTTAGACTCTTTAGAAAGATTACATTCTAAGCTTTATAGAGATATAAAATATGTGTGTGTTGCTAAAATGTAGCCTCTACAGCAAAGCATTTCTACTGTATGTTTACATATGTCCACCTAGGCCTTCTAGACCAATGAAATGTCATTTATTTCAGCTATTGTTTCTAGCTGTGAACAAGACACATCCATGTGTTTAGACTCTTTAGAAAGATTACATTCTAAGCTTTATAGAGATATAAAATATGTGTGTGTTGCTAAAATGTAGCCTCTACAGCAAAGCATTTTCTACTGTATGTTTACATATGTGCACGCAGGCCTTCTTGACCAATGTAAATGTGATCTATTGTTTCTCTAGCTGTGAACAAGACACATCCATGTGTTTAGACTCTTTAGAAAGATTACATTCTAAGCTTTATAGAGATATAAAATATGTGTGTGTTGCTAAAATGTAGCCTCTACAGCAAAGCATTTTCTACTGTATGTTTACATATGTCCACTAGGCCTTCTAGACCAATGAAATGTCATTTATTTCAGCTATTGTTTATCTAGCTGTGAACAAGACACATCCATGTGTTTAGACTCTTTAGAAAGATTACATTCTAAGCTTTATAGAGATATAAAATATGTGTGTGTTGCTAAAATGTAGCCTCTACAGCAAAGCATTTTCTACTGTATGTTTACATATGTGCACGCAGGCCTTCTTGACCAATGAAATGTCATTTATTTCAGCTATTGTTTCTCTAGCTGTGAACAAGACACATCCATGTGTTTAGACTCTTTAGAAAGATTACATTCTAAGCTTTATAGAGATATAAAATATGTGTGTGTTGCTAAAATGTAGCCTCTACAGCAAAGCATTTTCTACTGTATGTTTACATATGTGCACGCAGGCCTTCTTGACCAATGAAATGTGATCTATTGTTTATCTAGCTGTGAACAAGACACATCCATGTGTTTAGACTCTTTAGAAAGATTACATTCTAAGCTTTATAGAGATATAAAATATGTGTGTGTTGCTAAAATGTAGCCTCTACAGCAAAGCATTTTTACTGTATGTTTACATATGTCCACCAGGCCTTCTTGACCAATGAAATGTCATTTATTTCAGCTATTGTTTCTCTAGCTGTGAACAAGACACATCCATGTGTTTAGACTCTTTAGAAAGATTACATTCTAAGCTTTATAGAGATATAAAATATGTGTGTGTTGCTAAAATGTAGCCTCTACAGCAAAGCATTTTCTACTGTATGTTTACATATGTCCACCTAGGCCTTCTAGACCAATGAAATGTCATTTATTTCAGCTATTGTTTATCTAGCTGTGAACAAGACACATCCATGTGTTTAGACTCTTTAGAAAGATTACATTCTAAGCTTTATAGAGATATAAAATATGTGTGTGTTGCTAAAATGTAGCCTCTACAGCAAAGCATTTCTACTGTATGTTTACATATGTGCACGCAGGCCTTCTTGACCAATGAAATGTGATTTATTTCAGCTATTGTTTATCTAGCTGTGAACAAGACACATCCATGTGTTTAGACTCTTTAGAAAGATTACATTCTAAGCTTTATAGAGATATAAAATATGTGTGTGTTGCTAAAATGTAGCCTCTACAGCAAAGCATTTTCTACTGTATGTTTACATTGTCCACCTAGGCCTTCTTGACCAATGAAATGTCATTTATTTCAGCTATTGTTTATCTAGCTGTGAACAAGACACATCCATGTGTTTAGACTCTTTAGAAAGATTACATTCTAAGCTTTATAGAGATATAAAATATGTGTGTGTTGCTAAAATGTAGCCTCTACAGCAAAGCATTTTCTACTGTATGTTTACATATGTCCACCTAGGCCTTCTAGACCAATGAAATGTGATTTATTTCAGCTATTGTTTCTAGCTGTGAACAAGACACATCCATGTGTTTAGACTCTTTAGAAAGATTACATTCTAAGCTTTATAGAGATATAAAATATGTGTGTGTTGCTAAAATGTAGCCTCTACAGCAAAGCATTTTCTACTGTATGTTTACATATGTGCACGCAGGCCTTCTTGACCAATGTAATGTGATCTATTGTTTCTCTAGCTGTGAACAAGACACATCCATGTGTTTAGACTCTTTAGAAAGATTACATTCTAAGCTTTATAGAGATATAAAATATGTGTGTGTTGCTAAAATGTAGCCTCTACAGCAAAGCATTTCTACTGTATGTTTACATATGTCCACCTAGGCCTTCTAGACCAATGAATGTCATTTATTTCAGCTATTGTTATCTAGCTGTGAACAAGACACATCCATGTGTTTAGACTCTTTAGAAAGATTACATTCTAAGCTTTATAGAGATATAAAATATGTGTGTGTTGCTAAAATGTAGCCTCTACAGCAAAGCATTTTCTACTGTATGTTTACATATGTGCACGCAGGCCTTCTTGACCAATGAAATGTCATTTATTTCAGCTATTGTTTTCTAGCTGTGAACAAGACACATCCATGTGTTTAGACTCTTTAGAAAGATTACATTCTAAGCTTTATAGAGATATAAAATATGTGTGTGTTGCTAAAATGTAGCCTCTACAGCAAAGCATTTTCTACTGTATGTTTACATATGTGCACGCAGGCCTTCTTGACCAATGAAATGTGATCTATTGTTTATCTAGCTGTGAACAAGACACATCCATGTGTTTAGACTCTTTAGAAAGATTACATTCTAAGCTTTATAGAGATATAAAATATGTGTGTGTTGCTAAAATGTAGCCTCTACAGCAAAGCATGTTCTACTGTATGTTTACATATGTCCACCTAGGCCTTCTAGACCAATGAAATGTCATTTATTTCAGCTATTGTTTATCTAGCTGTGAACAAGACACATCCATGTGTTTAGACTCTTTAGAAAGATTACATTCTAAGCTTTATAGAGATATAAAATATGTGTGTGTTGCTAAAATGTAGCCTCTACAGCAAAGCATTTTCTACTGTATGTTTACATATGTGCACGCAGGCCTTCTTGACCAATGTAATGTGATCTATTGTTTCTCTAGCTGTGAACAAGACACATCCATGTGTTTAGACTCTTTAGAAAGATTACATTCTAAGCTTTATAGAGATATAAAATATGTGTGTGTTGCTAAAATGTAGCCTCTACAGCAAAGCATTTTCTACTGTATGTTTACATTTGTCCACCTAGGCCTTCTAGACCAATGAAATGTCATTTATTTCAGCTATTGTTTATCTAGCTGTGAACAAGACACATCCATGTGTTTAGACTCTTTAGAAAGATTACATTCTAAGCTTTATAGAGATATAAAATATGTGTGTGTTGCTAAAATGTAGCCTCTACAGCAAAGCATTTTCTACTGTATGTTTACATATGTGCACGCAGGCCTTCTTGACCAATGAATGTCATTATTTATATTGTTTCTCTAGCTGTGAACAAGACACATCCATGTGTTTAGACTCTTTAGAAAGATTACATTCTAAGCTTTATAGAGATATAAAATATGTGTGTGTTGCTAAAATGTAGCCTCTACAGCAAAGCATTTTCTACTGTATGTTTACATATGTGCACGCAGGCCTTCTTGACCAATGAAATGTGATATTGTTTCTCTAGCTGTGAACAAGACACATCCATGTGTTTAGACTCTTTAGAAAGATTACATTCTAAGCTTTATAGAGATATAAAATATGTGTGTGTTGCTAAAATGTAGCCTCTACAGCAAAGCATTTTCTACTGTATGTTTACATATGTGCACCTAGGCCTTCTAGACCAATGAAATGTCATTTATTTCAGCTATTGTTTCTCTAGCTGTGAACAAGACACATCCATGTGTTTAGACTCTTTAGAAAGATTACATTCTAAGCTTATAGAGATATAAAATATGGTGTGTTGCTAAAATGTAGCCTCTACAGCAAAGCATTTCTACTGTATGTTTACATATGTGCACGCAGGCCTTCTTGACCAATTAATGTGATCTATGTTTCTCTAGCTGTGAACAAGACACATCCATGTGTTTAGACTCTTTAGAAAGATTACATTCTAAGCTTTATAGAGATATAAAATATGGTGTGTTGCTAAAATGTAGCCTCTACAGCAAAGCATTTTCTACTGTATGTTTACATATGTGCACCGCAGGCCTTCTGACCAATGAAATGTCATTTATTTCAGCTATTGTTTATCTAGCTGTGAACAAGACACATCCATGGTTTAGACTCTTTAGAAAGATTACATTCTAAGCTTTATAGAGATATAAAATATGTGTGTGTTGCTAAAATGTAGCCTCTACAGCAAAGCATTTCTACTGTATGTTTACATATGTGCGCAGGCCTTCTTGACCAATGAAATGTGATTTATTTCAGCTATTGTTATCT